>BHFT01068678.1:0-17307 GCA_004320025.1 Laticauda laticaudata
GCGGATAACAACGGATGGAACATTTTCTTGTCCGCTGTGTCCTTTTTACATACTTTTTGCATCCGTTGGCCTATGTGACAGGCCCTTAAGGATTGTAACAGCTCTGTGCAAGATAAGCAAGCAAATGATTAGAGAGCTCATCCATGACACCAACCAGCTGTCAGAAAATAAGATGAAAACTGAATTTTACAACACAGACTTAACAATGGTTTTAGCTAGGAAATGGTGAGAATTCTACATCAAACCAAGCCCTAAACACTCGAGGATTCCTAGAAGCCTGGCACATAGATTAATTGGTCATAAATAGAAAAATAGAGATAAACAACATCTACATACCATTCAAAAGAGACAACCAAAAAGGAAATAAAAAGACCAAAACAACTCCTTTGCATCTCAATGAGCCAAGATAACGTTAGAACAACACTCAAGAATCAATCCATTTAATATATTAAATCATCTCTTTTTTCTATAGCCTATCTCTTAATTATAAGCCTTGTCATGATCAGCAGATGTCCATTAAGGGTTACCAGAGATAATCCTTTATTCTTGAGAAGGCAATTAACTGCAGTCAATTTAATTTTAGCCTTGCAACTTTGTGTGTGCCCTGCTACTCTTCTCAAATTGTTTGAATTGCTTGCAGTAGAAAATATTGTTTCCCTTATTTTTTCTTGTTTGACTGATAGCAGTTCTCTTCATTTCCAATAAATAGCAAATTGTAGCCCCATTTCTTACTTTTATCAAAGCATATTATTAATGGCTATCCTTATTAATTTTGTTTCCTATTTTTTAGGCAAAATGCGTCCAGTGACTTTGAGATAAACATTGAAGTGTATAATTTGGTATGTATTGTTACTTTTCAATATGCTTCTTTTGAAAGAATATTTAGCTGATCGCTGACTATAATATTTATCTTTTTTTGTTAGATACAGAAAAAAGAGTTCATTGGTGTCGATAAGAAGAAAAAATCAACTAAGTCAAAGGTAAAGACTATAGTTCCGATTCCTCAAATTTTTACAACTGTTGTGGGCCAGTTGTAAAAGTGAAAAAAAGAAAAATATTTGTTTCAGGCCAGTCGACACAATGTTTTGACTAAAATGTTCTTCCCTAAGTTTCTTAATACCAAGTTCTATTTTATTACTCAATAGATATTAGATTGATAAAATAAAACGGTGCAGCAGTTTTATTGCAATTCCAGATCAAAAACAAAAATATTACAAACGTATAGCATACAACATAATACAGATAAAAGATACCAAATGGATGTTCTTTCAAAATATTTGACTAATAAAAAATAAATTTGCAATTCCAATTTCTATAATCATAAAAAATTGATTCAACAATATTTTTCTTACATAGACACAATCACTTTTTTTCATAGTTATGACCTTTACAGCATCCCTATGGTCATGTGATCAAAATTCAGATGTTTGGCAATTGGTTCGCATTTATGCCATTTGCCTTGTCCCAGGGTCATGTAATCACTTTTTGTGATCTTCTGACAAAGTTAATGGGAAAGCCAGATTCACTTAATACTCGGGTTACTAACTTAACAACTGCAGTGATTCACTAGAAGTAATGTTGTAAAATAGGGTAAAACTCATTTAACAAATGTCTCACTTAGCAACAGAAATTTTGGGCTCTTATTGTGGTTGTAACTTGAGTATTTGTATACAATTGTAAACATACTTACAGACAATATGTCAATCCAAAATTGCAGGTTAAATAAATAAAAGTTTCAAACAGATATCTTCCAAAATATAAATTTGGAGAAACTGCATTTTGTATTCCATATTGTCATACAAACTAAGCCAGGATAATAACTAGACATACAGTGTATAATTTATTACGTAATATGGGCAGCAAATATATTTGATGATGGTGGTAAAAATAAATTTAAATTTTGTATAAGAACAAAGAGAAGGATAATAAACAAAGTCTACAAAACAGCTGTGTATAATTGCCAGAGTATATCCTTTAAAATCTTAAATGTGAGATTGTTTTTAGATGGGTTTCAGTATTATTGAAATGATATTTCACTGTTTTGAAATTAATAAAAAGCTGGTGTTTACCAATCTAAAAATAGAAGAAACGTAATAAAATATTATGGTTGGTCTCTCAATAACCAGATATTTAGACTGGATTTATCCTTTTTATCCATTTATTGAGTCCTTTCCAAGGATCTGAAATAGGTAAATATTGTTTGATGATGTTAAAGATATTATTGCAGGATGTAAGCTATTCCAAATTGAGCTGTTTTTTGGAATTGACTGATGGTGATTTTGTCAATACCAATAGTGGTCAAATGGTGTTCCAGATGTTTTGGATTGCAGCCAAGGTACAATTACTGTTTGAGCTATTTTCCCACATCTATTCTACTTCTGTTTGCAGATTTTTGTATTTTGTGATTTTTACCAGTCATTTTTCTTCTATCCTGCTATCCAAGTATTATTATTACTATTTCCATAGTTAAAAGATCCTACAACTGTTGAAAAATAGGATTTCATTTCATTATTTAATATTTATATATACTTAATATATAATGTACAGTGAAATAAATCTATTGTTCTGGTTTTGACTTTTGTTTTTGTACTAGATAAGTTTTTCATTTCTTTTGCTTTTTTTACTTTTGTGAGACAACAGACTTAAACCAAGTCCTAAGCCTAACATTAAACTAAAATAAATTATATTTGTAGTGTTCTTGGTATGTTATATCTTCTTTATCATAGGCTATTACTCCAAAGAGATTACTGACATCTATTACTACTGTAAGTACTAATATTGATTTATTTTCCCCACTCCCAAGAAAACATCTAAGTTTACAGTTAACTTTGATCAAGACTATTTCCAATATAGTATCAAACATATTGGCTATACTATTTCTTGAATAATCTGTTTCTGTTATTTTTTTTTTACATATGCATATCTATAGAAAACTAATTTTGCACCAGGTAAGCAAAACTTTAGGTTTTGGTATTCATTTTGATACTAATCCTGATTAATAAAGACTGAAAGAAATCATAATCTTATAAACATTTAAGTCTTATCAAGGTTGTTTATCATTCTTGCTGTTTTACAGATAGGATTGTAGGAAAATGAGTGCATAGCTGTGTTAGGGAAAGTTACAGCATTTAAAATTCATATTCTTGGTTAGGAGTCTTAGGTGCTGTGTAATTAATGAATCATAGTTAATATAGGAACAAACAAGAAGAAAGCCTGTTTATATATTTTATTTACAATAAAATATATAAACAGGCTTTCTTCCTGTTTGCTCCATTTTCAAACAAGAAGTATGTTTATTAATTGAAGCCATGGCCATTTCAGATAAATAAATTACATTGTGAATAGTTCCTCAGTTTTCAATTCTGTACATATACATACAAATAAAATGCACTCTGTGGTTAGATTGCATACATGTGTGTGTGTTTGTACACATATACACACACACACATATACATACATACATACATCCCAAAACATATTCATGTGTAAAATGCCAGCTTGAAGGGGATATAATGAGATAGAGCACATAATTTTTCTATTCTTAGAACTATGTTTGAAAATATTCTATAATTTAATCAATTAAATACTTAATTTACAAATAGAATTAACCAGTAACATTAACTAAAGATAACATATCTTTTTATTTTTGTAGCTATGACCAGTCCAGGTGGACCTAATTCTGTCCGCACAAGTAACTTTACTCTTGTTGGTTCACATACAATTTTACTGTCTTCAGTTGGGAGTACCAGATTTCTGTTGGATAAGGTAATTAAATTACATTTTAATTTCCCACAAACTATTTAGATTATAGTAGATTAATAAAGTTCAGTAGAAGGTATATATGGACCTACTGTTCATTTTGATGACCTCTGACATTAGATTGTCAGAGATTTTTTACTTGCATTTATTTCAGTGATAATTAATAGAATTACTATTATTCTTTAATTTTTATAAGTGCTGAAATGAAGGAAGCCTGATACAGTCAGGAATATATTTCATATAAAAGTACTGACTATTCTGTTTATTTCTGGTAGGCAAGTCAATAGATAAAAATAATAACAAAAATATATAACAGTATACAAAAATACACGTAGCAAAATAATAAAAACTATACCAGTGTTATTGTCAGGGTTCCAAGTAACACACCCAGTGGAATCAAAACTCCAAGACAGGCATATTCCTCAAAGTATAGATTTATGAGGCATGTCATATTGTCACATCTGGAGAAACCCGTCTCTAACCCTCCTCGGGTTTCCCTCTAGCTAAAAATGAAGTTTTCCTTTCCCTGCCCATGCAGTCATCACATGGACTAATGAGGTCACAGTCCAGGGGTTACTAGGTCTCAGATCCCACCTCTTTGCACCTGGTGGGAAAGTCCTTGGTTCTCAGAAGAAATAAATTTATTTTGGCTACAGTCCCCAACTATCTCTACCTCCCTCCTCCCATTCCCACAGTTTGACTCATCTCTGCTTTGACAGCCCTGGAGGTTCCAGGGAAAATGGCTCCAGGGCTGACAGTTATACAATAAACATAAACATCTAATAGTTATTAAAGTGAATTAAAGTTATAAATGGAAGAAGAGATATATATAGCATTAAAATAGAATTACTATTTAACTAGATCAGCCTTTAACATGTTATTAAATAATACTTCTACATTTTCTCATTTTATAATGTAAAGATTTTTCCAATATTGACAAAGAATAATCTTTAGAATCCATTCTTTTTTATAACTATTTTTATTTTATTTGAAAAAAGTTAAACTACAAAACTCCAAAAAATAAAATTTAAAACAAACAAAAAGGAAAAAGCACAGAATAAACAAGACATTAAAAAGTGTGCATTAAAAAAAAGAACCCAACTCATATACACATATTATCCTTCCTAGATGAATACTGCTTAATACATTACTGTAATATTGATTTCTCAACCCTTGTGAAATGCCCCCCTCCCATTTTTAAACTATTAAATCTATTAACAACTTGTTACCTACATACTATAATAGTGACAAAACAGGCCACAATAATAATAAAAAAAGGTAAGGTTAAAGTTCTAAAACCTATTAACAAATGATTATTATGATCAATTCATAGAAAATTTACCATGGCATCTTATCTATCCCATATTGTCCCAAGAATTAGGAGTAATTCATCTTGAATTAAATATCCACATTTCTTTCTTAATACCATGTCTTGACAATTGTCTGATTAAAAATAATAAATTCTAGTCCCCAGAATTCCTCTAATTTTCCGACCAGGTCTATATGAAAGTGATTTCTGATTAAATATAATAAATCCATTCCCCAATCTCCTCCAGTCCTGGAGAAAATCAATTTGTTACTTCTCCATTCAGTCAGGCTTCTGCTATTGTATAAGAGTACAGGTTTGAATTTCAGAAAGATGTATGCAATCCAGCTTAGTTAGTTCTAAATCTATACAATCCATATATCTTTCCAATGGGCCTGTAGTTTTCAGATTACATTCATTCTGTGGATCTAATTTATTCAGAATATTTTCTGCAGTCATTATCATTTTATCAAACTTTTAAGAATAACTTTCAACTTAGAATTGTATGTTAACAAAAGGTCTTTTTGCAAATCACAACCACTCTTCCTTGTCTTTAATTTGATCCATTGTTATTCTGTGCTGCTTAGCCAGGAAACAAAAGAAAGCTGAAGCAAAGAGAAGCAGAGAAGGTATTTTCCAGATATTTTGATCTAAGATTAAAAGAAAAAGAAAAAAGAGTTCCAAATATTTTGCAATTTAAAAAATTCAAAAGCCCTGTGATGAGAATCCAGTATTAATGTAAATAAATAAAAACACCTTTCTTTTGCAATAACACACCATGTTTCATTCAGGAAAGCAAAAGTTATTTAAAACAAGATAAAGAGAAAAAGAATAGCTAGATTCCAACAGAAATAAAATAAATCAGCATTCAATCAGTCAATTTTTTAAGAAAAAAAAGCAAAGTATAGTAGAAGATTTGAAAAGAAGTTAAAACCCAGGCTTGCTTAAGAAAATGAACTGCTGAGAGGAAAATATGCCTTGTGGCTTTCTGACCATTCCAACAGGGAAGTTGAAGCTTCAAGACTCCCCTTTCAGATGGGCCCACAACTGTCCAAAAGCTGTCTTGAGTCATTCTTGAACGCTCCCATTCAAATCCAGGGAGCAACACTGCCAGAGAGCCAGTTTTAGCAGCAAAATTGGCAGATCATCGGCAGGAGAGAAAAAGCCTTTTACCATTCAGAAGTCATCTTCGGGAAGTGTCCACTCTTGAATCTACTATTTGACAACAAGAGAATTATTTTCTTTCTATCTACATAGAAAAAAATGCTTGGTTGAATCCCAATCTATTGCCAGAATTATTCATTAAGAGATAATTATTATATTTTTGGAATATAATTCAGCATCACATTTTATCTTCGGTATATTTTTGCCCAAGATTGCATTAATATGAGAAGAAAAAAGCTCCCAAAACCAATTTACAAGTGAAGAACACATGATTTGCTCTAGCCAAGTTTATTTGAATAGCACTGGGGAAAACTACAAGGTTTCTGATTACAGGCAACGTTTTTATAATTGGATAATTAATGTTCATCAGTAATGTCATTCATTCTATTTTTTATAACATAGATTAGTTTTTCTGCCTGTAAAGAGAATATACAATTAAAGTTGGCAGGAGGCAGCTTTTATGGCTAATTATTTCCTAGCTCCTGCTTAAAAATACTAGTATTGATTTCAGAAAACTTGTCAACCATTTCTGAAATCAATACAAATGCCTGCACAAATTATTAAGGAGTTACAAGATTTTGGCTCAGGTATTTGTTTTACTCCTCTTGTGGTGACTTGAAAAAATAAAAGAATAGTATAACAGGAACAACCAGATCATAGGCATTAGAAGGACTTTAGGTTTTTTTATAGCACCAATGCAAAACTCTGACCATTCTTTTGAAAACATTTTTTAGGAAGCCCAATAAATAAGGAACAAGATTTTCTGCTGAATTAATTTATCCCTAGATTATTAACATAACACTTGAACCTCACTGATTTTTTTAAGAATGGATATTCTGATTCTTTATTCATGAGACACCTGTTTTAACAAAATACAACAAATGATAACAATACTAAGGGGTAATGGTACAGTTCAGCTGAACGTGTTTGGTGGCATTAATTCTGAAGCTCCAAAGACTACACATGAAATGAGGCCCTGCCTTCTGCCTCTTAGAGAGCTGAATCAGAGGACAGACAAACAAACTGTAGGAAGCTGCTTCTGAATACTTTGGTTCTTTGAAATTGGTTATTGCCTAATTATGCCTCTGCTTCAGTGGCATAATTGGTCAGTTCTTAGAAATGTAGCATTCAGAGTATCTTATGTGACTGGTTTGGCTTTCAGGATTATTGTCAGATTTTTCTTGACAACGATTAGAACTGAAAGCAGGAGCATCAAATGCCTCAAAAGATGCAAATCTCCAAAAGTAGACTAATTGGAAAAAAAAGAAACTGATATTAAATAACTACTGTATATTTTTAGGTTCCTTTCTTGTCTCCTCTGGAAGGGCACGTATATCTGAACATTAAATGTCAAATTGATTCTTGCGTGGAGGAGAGAGGGTTTTTGGTAAGTTATAGCATCTATTTTAATGTAGAATGAGATCTTGATCTTACTTTGTTCTACTTTTAAGGATTTCTAAAACTGTTTTCTTTGTGACTATGATAAATCTTCTAAAATCATTACTTGGCTTTCTAAGTTCTAATTTAAAAAGCATATACCAGCATCTCTAAAATTGCAAATAATTGTAGTTGACCAAATCTTGTTGACTCCACTATATGGCAAAATGTGCTATAAAAATGCTCTTAGTTCCAAGATCAAAATAGTTATTTAATATATAGTGTAAAGGATTCAAGAATCCTTTAAGAATGATCAAATCTAATGAAGCAAAATTAGGTCCAAAGAGGAGATTTGCTGAAATCTAGAATACAGATAATCTTTGGCTTATGACTGTAATTGAGCCTGGCAATGATGATCATAAGTCATGACAGTGATATAGTGGGTCATCATGCGGCCAGATTCGATGTTATAACTTTTTTGCAGTGGTTGTTAAGCAAATGCCACAGTTAAGAAAATCCGTTGTTAGATATAAGGCAGTTGAATCAGAAGTAAATGCCAGTTTCTAGAAAAATTATAAATTGCAGTATGATCATAGGGTGTTACAAATGACTGTCCCATGTTTCCCTGAAAATAAGACCTACCCCAAAAATAAGCCCCATTGAAATGGGTTAGGCTTGGCCAGCACAGGAGCAAGTGAGCATGTGTGGGCCAATGGTGCCTGGCCACAGCCTGCGCAGTACAGGTGAGTTGATTCCCTGTCCAAGCAGCAGGCACAAAGATGGGGGAGCCATGCGATCTGGATGCCCTACATGGGCTGTGGGAAAACTGACAATTGATGGGCTGCAACGGGTGGCTGCAAGAGGTTCTTTTTGCACAATGGCACCAGCAGCAGACGTAGGCAGAGCCCCAGGAGGCAGGCAAGACAAGAGGCAGTCTCCTGCAGCCATCTGCTGCTCCAGCCCACCAAATCAGCTTTTCCATGGCATGGCCAGATGGCCTACCTCCCCCCCATGCCTCTTTCTCCGTCTGCTGCTTGAACAGGGAATCAATTCACCTATGCTGCATGGGCTGCACAGCCCCAAAATACGCCAAGGGATCAGCAGACTGCAGCTGCTGCTGCTGGAAACCACAGGCACTTGCTGCCTCCTGTGCTCAGGGCACCCAGTTGGCTGATCATCCTGAAATCATGTTTCCTTGAAAATAAGCCCTTATTTTAGAGCCCCAAATAATAATAATAATAATAATAATAATAATAAGACTGTGTCTTATTTTTGGGGAAACATGGTAAATTTGGGTCATTTGCTAAGCATCAAAAATGTGAATGTGTGCCCATGCAGAGAGGTGAACTTTAGATCCAGATCAAAAGTAGTTTTTGGGAGGGTCCATAGTAACTTTGAGTTGTCACTAAGTAACTGGTCATAAATTGAAAACTATCTATATGGCAGTTAAACAAAGCCACAATAGGAACTGTAACAAGCTGAGCTGTATGTGTGAAGGGCCAGGCCATGTTTACAAACAAATGAGGGAGAATGTCTACGTTCAAAAATATTTTTCCTCATTTCTCTAGACTATGTTTGAAGATGTTAGTGGGTTTGGAGCTTGGCATCGACGCTGGTGTGCTCTTTCAGGAAATTGTATCTCTTATTGGACCTATCCAGATGATGAAAAGAGAAAGGTAAAGTTTATTTTTTTACTTCTGTGTATAGTTTTCTCAGAAAGAACATGTATATAGTTTGAGGGTGCTCCTGAACTTATTATCTTTGAAGGCTAAAATTACCTGTATATGAATATTTATTGTCAGCTTGAGTTGACAAATAAATTACATCTTTTTCTGGGCAGGTCTGGTGTTGGGTGCATTTGTTCATTTACTGGTGAATTTTTGTTAAGAAGGCTATACAGTTTAAACTATTCAGTTTATGTTTGTTCTGGAAGCTGCAACTGGTACAGAACTCTGTGCCCAGATTATTGAGTACGTACTGATCCTGTATATGATATTCTGTTTTTTGAACTACTACCAAAATAGGCTCAAGGTTTTGGTTGTGATATATAAAGCTCTAAACAACTTGAGGCCAGAATATTTGTCATGTAACCTCCAGAGAGATCATCAAGAGTGATTTTATATCAAAAATTACTGAATGCCACTAGGCATTATCTGGACCTTATGCAAGAAAAAAATGTCTCTGGAATAAAGAAGGCATCTATTTTAGCATAATAGTTTATGATGCTAGAAGTATTGTTTAGAATTATTTATTTTAATATTTTATTTTTTAAAGACAGTTAAACCCTATTTAATCAGATCCCCATACTGTGGACTCTACATATGCTATCACACATTTGCTGTGATTTATGTAATTTGTATACTGTTCTAATAATGTTACTGCATCTGCATAATGCAAATTATATCATTTGCAACTGTATTATATTTAGTATATTAATGTAGTTGAATAAAAAACATAAATGCCTATGGTGTCCTGTTCTCTGATTCCATGGAGTTTCCACAATTTCTTCCTTAAAATTAGTCTGATAATTTTGTTGCTTTTATTGAATAGTTTTATCATATATTTTATTTGTTTTTCTGTAAGTCTCTTTGCCATGTTATAGTATTATAAGCAGAAAACAAATCTATAAATAAACATTTTTAATTTCAGCATCCACTGGGCTTCATAAATTTGGCAAACTGCACTAATCGTCAGATTGAACCAGCCAACAGAGAATTCTGTGCTCGTCACAATACTTTTGAGCTAATTACTGTTCGTCCCCAGAGAGAAGATGATAAGGAAACTTTGGTTAGCCAATGCAAAGACACACTCTGTGTTACCAAGTAAGCACTTTTCTAATCCGTATTCTGTTCTTCAAAGAGTTGAGTATGTATTTTTTCTATTATATGTAACTTTAAATTGATTGTTTACATGGCCTGGCTATCAGCATTGATGATTAAGTTATGAGGATGAAGTTGGAATTGTGATACCTTTTTTACAATTAATAAAATAATTTTGGATACTTCCTTTAGTTTTGACAATCCATTTTTCCTGTATAGGATAATTTAAGAATAATATTCAATCTCATTTTTTAAAGGAACTGGTTATCAGCTGATACTAAAGATGAACGTAATCTTTGGATGCAGAAGCTAAACCAAGTGCTTATTGACCTTCGTATGTGGCAACCTGATGCTTGCTATGTCCCTATTGGAAAACTTTGATTATGATTTCTCCTTAAAGCTTACTTTAAGAGCTAAATACAAACTGTTATTTTTAAATGAGTGATATGTAAGCAAAATTAATATAAGCTGAATGGTGCAATATTATGGTTGCTCAGTAATGCAGCTTCCACAAATATTTTCTATTGATATCAATATGCTAAGATGTAACTACATTTGCTTTGAAAAATTAGACATGCACTTCCTTCACATGATGTGGCTTTAAATAAACACTAATACTTTATACATTGTCCCTGTCCCTTTTTCACAATTTTGTGAGTCTTAATATTTTTTTTTTATTCTTAAGCTATGAAGAAGACTTCAGCAAAAATAAAAATGCTTGTCAGAAGAATTGTCTTCCAATTATTGTTTTATTGACATAGTGCAAAAGGCTGGATCCAGACATACCTAAAGTTATTCAGTAAATCCAAAGTATGAAAATGAATATAGGAATATACACAATTTCTTGATCAAAACAGATGTTTTAAAGAACTCTAAAACATGTTTTCTCTCTGGACTCACCTTTCTTAACCACATTATGCTTTAGGTCTGTGATGGCAAACCTATGGCACACATGCCAGAGGTGGCACGCAAAGCCCTCTCTGGGCATGTGAGCCGTTGCCCCAGTGAAGCTCTGCTGTGTAAGCATGCGCATCTCCAGCTGGTCTTCAGGTCTCTGCTGCCCATGCGTGGGAGGGGCACGTGCATGCACGGGGTGGGGCGCATGCATGGGAGACGTGCATGTATGCACAGGGGTGTGCGTGCATACACATGCATATGGGGGGCAGGATGCATGTGCAGGGAACGTACATGCATTGCATTTTGGGGATGCACGTGCGTGTACGCACTTTGGCCACTCGGTACCAAAAAGGTTAACCATCACTTTTTTTAAGAAGTAAATCTTTCAAAATACTGTGGTTTGAATTAGTTCAGTTCTGCTACAAGTTTATTTTTCCTTAAATCTTGAACTACTTCCATTCATTGTATAGTATTTCAGGAAACCATTGAATAATCTTTAAGAATGGCATAGTCTGAAGACAATTCCCTTAGTCCACTCGGAATGATCTATATATCAACACATTTTCCATATCCCCAAGACCTAATCTTTGGGTCAAGAGAATAGAGAGAAGGATTCAATCTAAAAACAAATTTCAGCATCAAATTCCTGAGATGAGAGATAAATTGGGAGAACTATTGTCTCTATAAGACCTTCTTACATAACATGATACCTGCTAAGAGAAAAAAGTATAACAGTGCAGTTTTAGGAAAATAGGCAAGGAAAGTTGTAAAAGCAGTGAAACAAGGGCCCTTTTTTTTTTCACAAGCTAGAGTTTAAATTGAATTAATGGTATTTAATTAGATACTCAACTCAAGAATAAGGTACTTATATTTGTACAAATCCTGATGAATTTATTTTAAGGCTGATTATTAAAGAAAAATGAATGTTTCGAATGAATCCAGTTTTAAATTTGTATCAGACTTATTTTACAATAATTTATTTGGTTATTTAGCTTTTACTCTTAAGGAACTGTTTAGAAAGAAAAAGAACTGTTTAAATCTGTTTAAAATACATGTTTTAAATATATGACAAATACTTAAACTAATCCCTGCTGAGGGGGAGGGAACCAAAATTTTGTTCATATACACAAATGTAAAGCTTAAGTGGCATTGACTTGACATATGTAAGAATATTTTGGTTGATAATTCTTTAAAGAAATACATAACTGCTGAAGTGTTCTTTGTGTTTTTTTTAAAATGTTTTAGTCAGAATTATTAATTTATTCTGTTGATATAGTAGCATTGCACAAATTCATACTGGACAACAAAAATGCCACTTAGTTTTTATGATTTATTGAGCACTACATTAATAAAATGCTTATAATACTAGATTTAAAGCACTTCTAGTAAAAACTTAACTCTGCCTTTAATATTGTATCTAAAAACAAAGGGCAAACTTGAATAATAGGCTGGAAAGTTAGAAATATAGTTCAGTGGAGCCTTGGATTGTGACCATAATCCATTCCTGGACTCTGGTCACGACCTAATTGGGTCGTGTCCAGAAACATGACCAACTGCGCATGCAAGCAGTCAAAAAAAAAGGCACCGAAAGGGAAATTGGCGCGAAAAGGGAATCCTGTGCTGATTTTGTTTGCCACCCAATTTTTGAATTGAATTGTGACCCGATTCAAAAATTGGGTGGATTTTTTTTTTTGCCACCTGATTTGGTCACGAAGAGGAGCATTCGCAACCTGAGGTTCCACTGTCTTATCAAAATAATCCTGCCCAATCAGGTGAAAGTCCATTTTAGTCCAACATTTTTCTTTCTCAATTTTAGAGAACTGTATTCTAAAACTAGAATCTGGGCAGGAGTGGGATTCAAATTTTTTAACAACCAGTTCTGTAGGTGTGGCTTAGTTGGTGGCCATGGCTTGGTGGCCATGTGACTGGGTGGGTGTGGCTTAGTCATGTGATTGGCTGGGTGTGGCCAACTCAACATCACTCACATTGAGGGGCGCTTCTTGCCTGGCTCATGACGGGATGCTGTAACTGTCATAAGTGTGAAAAACAGTCATAAGTCAACAGTCATTCAGTGCTATTGTAACTTTAAATAGTCACTAAATGAACTGTTGTAAGTCAAAGGATTACCTGTACAAATATAAAAAAAAGCTTTGTTTGCAAAAAGCTGCCCTAAATACAAATCATGAAATTAAAAATACCTGCAAGCTAGAGTTACAAATCAGACAGGGTACAGAGCACTTGAGGAATTAAAATACTTAAAATGATTAAAATGATAACTATCAGCAGCCAACTCTTGCTCATAAAGTTAAACCCTTTAACAGAAGTAATTTAAGCTCTCCAGAAAAAGCACACCCAGGAGAAGAAATACTTAGATCCATTTGCACCACCTAAAGACACCAGTTAGTCTCACTCACCTCATGAGAAATTATCCAGATTTAAGGAAAGCTCACATGCCTCGCAGAAAGGCTCCATGTCAGCTCCACGGATGGATCTTCTAAATTGATCTCAAGGTTAGAATTTCTGCTTGCCTGTTTCATAAAAATATGACAAGTTGGTAGCAATAGCAAGGCCATAAAATTAAACACAAAATTGCTTTTTCTCTGTTGCTACATCTTCAAGGAATGTGCAAATCTGAGGGAATGTTTTACTTTGAGAAAGGCTTGAATGTTCTTCAAATCAGCATTGTCTTTGCTCCTGAGAGCAGATCAGGCATATACTTTCCCTATGCTAGATTTAGTTTCTGCATATACTTAGGCAAAACTATCCTGCTGCAAAACAGTAAAATGTGTTATTTTTCTAAGTTCTGCAGTTCTGGGATGGGAGAAAGAAAGGGAGGGAGGGGAGAAAGAAGAGAGAAAGGAAAAAAAGGAAGGGCCACAAACCTTGGCACTGGATGCAATTTCAGAGGATGCTTTAAAACAGCAATCCAGAGCTGCAAGGTACCTGGAGGTCATCTAGTCCAAACTGCTCAAGTAAATTTGTCTTTTGACCCCCAGTCGCATGATTACATAGCCATGCCCACTCAGTCACATGATTACATAGCCATGCCCACCAAACCACGCCCACAGAACCAGTAATAAGCTTTTTTGAATCCCACCACTGATACAGAAGTGCAAAATGATATTTGATAATGATATATCAAAATCCTTAGAAAAGTTGGTAACTTGAAATGGCTGAGGAAATATAAAGATACTTTTTTTTTAAAATTCTAGAAAAAAACATTTATTTGACATACATTTAAAACAGACAAATCAACATATATATATAAACATATATATATATAAAAACGTTGCTACAACTTTAAAAGCACAACTATGATGTGGGAAAATACCCGAACAAAGCTGAATACCATACATGTAAGTACCCACGAAAACTTAATTATATACATCATCATAGTTGTGCTTTTAAAGTTGTAGCAACGTTTTGGCAGAATCTCATCTGCCATTATTAGGCTTCTGTATTGTGTTCGTCTGTGAGTCAGACTTACAGTAACTTGAAAAGCACAACTATGATGATGTGGGGAAATACCTGAACAAAACTGAATACTATATATATATGTATGTTTATATATGTGTATGTGTATGTGTGTATATATATGTTTTTTTAAGCTCTCGCGGGTACTTACATTTGTGCTGTTTAGCTTCCTTCGGGTATTATCCCACGTATTTCTTACTGATTTTATCTTGTAGTACATCTTATGTTGGGCAAGACAGCTGTTCCACTAGGTCTTGTTGGTCTTCGGTAGGTTCTCTGTTATGTCTTGGTGTGTTTTTGTGGTATCAAAGCTTGGTGATTTTGTTTTTGTGGAACCATTGGCTTCAATACTTCCAGTCAGGGTGCATAGTTCAGTCTTTATCATGTGTCTTATCTGCCAGGCGTTTGGTTCTGGTAATTAGTGTTCTTCGCCACAGAATTTATCTGTGCTGAGGGGTGGTGGTGGGATTGGGCGTTGAGGTTAGCGGTTTGGTGTGTGTTTTCTTTTGGTATATGGTGGCCCAGTGTGCCATCTCATGTTCTTTTGTGATTAGTACATCTAGGAAATGGTATTGTTTGTTTAATTTCTGTTTCCATGAGTGAACTTGATTTTGGTTGTGTGTTGTTTAGGTGTTGTTAGGAAATTGGTTTAGGTTTTCTTTTCCATGGGCCAAAATCACAAATGTGTCATTCGATGTTCTAGCCATAGTTTTGGGTTTGTGGTGGCATAGCCAGGGCTCTGGATGCGAATTCTTCCAATGAACAGGTTTGCATGACTGGGTTGACAGTGGGTGTTCCATGGGGGCCCTCAATTTTGGCGTTGTATCTTTGTCCTTTGTATATGAAATATGTGGTTGGTTAGCAGTGTTTTTAGTTCCCATTGAGGAGTCTTTAGCTGGTTGGTATTTATTTTTGATGATTCAAGAGTTTCTTTTATCGGGACTTGACGTGGAATAGTGAACCACCGGTCAAAACTTTAAAGCAGATCTTCTTGTTCTACGTGTGATCTTTGATTATTTCTAAGAAGTGGTATGAGTTGTACATATGAAAGCTTGCGGTTTCAGCATGCGCTGTATGTTTTTGCTAAGTTATTTAGCTGGTTTTGTAATGGTGCTCCTATGGAGCTGATATGTCTAGAGTATGCCTTCTTTGTGTATTTTTGGGGAGGCCGTATAATTGGGCATCTAGAAAGATTTTTTCTCTTGGTGTGATCGTGTCTGTTGGATTTCTTTGCTTATGTGTCTGGTATATAATTAATTTTCTTCTTTGAGTTTAATTTTTCCAGATATGTGGTTGGTCTGTGTTTGATAAGGTTGTATGTGGGATGGAGTCTTGATAGGTCTGGTCATTGTGTTTCATAGTCTTTCTGTCCATTACTACTGTGGCTTTCTTTGTCTGCTGGGAAGTTATTATTATGCTGTTATCATTTTTCAGGGTTTGTAATGCTGTAATTCATCTTTTTGCAAATTATTTTTTTTGGTGTGTTTCGTTGTGCATAAGATGTGAGTTAACCTGGTGTCTTATTCTGTCAGCTTCATCAGTATTTAATTTGGTTAGGCTGGCATTCTACTGCACATTATGATGGATTCTGTTGGGAATTTTTTTGGAGTTGCATAATGGCATAATAAATCCTTTGGGGATTAGGACATCTGTTTCTTGTTTTGTTGAGGTTCTCTGTTGGAACGTTTGGTATACTAATTGTTTCAGTTTGTGGTGGTGTTTATTGGGAATTTTCTTGTCATTGGGTGGTCTAATTTTTTTTAGTTTCTTTGTGAGTTTATTCATTTTTGTAAGTGCTTTCAGTTAAGTCTCCAAGTTGTAAGTGTTTAATCCTTATCCAAAGTACGAGGGTGATTTTGCTGCTAAATTCCAGGTGTGTTAGTTGCTAGCAAATCTTTGTTTAAGCTGATCTAATTGGAAATCTTTTACTGTTGAACTTCATTTCTGAGTAGAGCCAAATCTGTTCTCCCTTTCAGGATACGTGTTTGGTAGTGCTGTGTTGCTTATGAAATGTTAAATTTGAAGCAGGTTGGTGTTTACACTTGTTGGTTCTCTGGCAAGCATGCATAGGAATTTTATCACATAGTATTCCTGCTCTTTTAACTTCCAGTTCTCAATAGCTCTTGAGTCTGGCTGTTTTATTTCCTCCCCGTTAGAGGTCAGATATTTGTTCTTTTAAGCTCTCGCGGTATTTACATGTTTGCTGTTTAGCTTCCTTCGGGAGGGGTATTTTATCCCACGTCATTGTAGTTCTGTTAAAAGTTGTAAGCTCATTGTAGTTCTGTAAGATTGTTAATGCAACTTTTCAGCCAGAATCTCATCTGCCATTCATCGCTTCTGAATGGAAGTGTGTCTTCATTTCAAAGAGGTGAGACACACTTGCCAGAAGTGAGACACAACTTCATTCAGAAGCCTTGATAGATGAGCAGAATGAGATTCTGCTGAAACGTTGCGTAAAACGTTTAACAGAACTACCAATGGCTACAACTCTTACAGAACTACGAATGACGT
>BHFT01068679.1:0-14347 GCA_004320025.1 Laticauda laticaudata
CCACAGAGAGAGATACTCCTCAACTCCAATAGTGAGGTTTAACGGACATGGACAATAGGCTCGTCCTAATTGTCCTTCTTATGGAACTTTCTTCCAATATTCCCCTCATGAAGTGGGTGACCGACGTTGATCCCTCTGACGTCTTCCATCCCTTTGGGATTATTTGACACATCCTCTTTCTCTAACTCAATTTTCCTTTTTTCCTCTGTCTCCCTTCTCGCCCTCGTCGTCCTCCTATTTCAGTAGTGTAGGCGGATCATTAACTACTCTATCGCCCTGTCAGCTTCTCCGCCCTTACTTTGTCCGCAGTCGTTTAACGCAAACCTCGTTTCCTTTCTGATGTGTGGCTCGACATGGCAGATGCTCACTGGAGTTGCAATGCTCTCAGCTTGCTCTACTAACTGCACTTTCTCTAATTTGCTCCATCCGCCTCTTGATATCCTCTTTCTCTCGCCAGAGTTTTCCCAGAGACCGTGATGATCACACGAGGAAGTTGCACAACAAACGAGAGCTTGGAATCAGTCCAAAATTCAGTTACTTGATCCACCCTAGCCAAAGCCGGTCAGGGCAAGCAAGTTCATTCCTTCGGTGACAACAGCTGGGATTTACCACTTTTCTATTAGTACCATTCTACATCGTTACTATTAGCAAACCAGATTTCCGCTTTCCATTTCCAACCCTGCTAAGATCCTCTATAAATACTTACTCTCGCTTTCTCCATATGGAGTCCTTCCAAGTCTCTCTCATCTTATTATGAGACACTTGCAATAGACAATACATGGGTCTTTAGCCGGTTTTCCACGCGTCACCTTCACTCACTCCAAGAAATAGGATTCTAGATTACTTTGTCGTTCCTAGGCCATACTGCAGGACTGATATCTCACAGTTGGTTATACTTCAATATCTGCTGTGAGTCATTCAATGTGTAGCCAAGCTGCTAAACACTGAGTTAACCTGATGAGGCAAATGGACCTACGAACAGCTCCCCCCAACGTTAAACTCTTATGCTCTCACCACACAACATTCAGACGCTTGTTGCTTCAGCAGCCTGAAGAGATAACTGGCCGTGAAGACATTTCACAATTGGTCAAACCCTTGCTTAGGAAGCTAACCGTGTACTCCGCGCTCGCGCCCCCTTTTTTTGGGGCAAAAAGAGACTGCCAATTGGCTGTTCCCTGACACAACAAATCAGGATATACAAATGAAAAACGGTACTAATTAGGTTGGCAGGGTAAACCAGGCCGTTGATCAAAGCTTCTTCACTTTTCGAACCTTTTCACTATCTCCCTCCATTCCATGTCTATTTTGTTACTTTTCCAGGCAACTTTCTATGCAAAAACTGTGCAACACTGTGATTGGTACTAACCAGATTCTGCAATAAGTCCGAACCAAAAATCAAAACCGCTTCGCACTGTCTCGTTCCTGGGAGGAGCTCGAATCTCACATTATCCTCTCATTCATCGCCTTTACAGGGTCCAAGGTACTAACCACGTTAGTGAAATGTAATGGTCCCAAATATTCACCTTTTTTCAACAACTGAAGCTTTTCTTTGAGATTTTGACTCACTCGAATCAATTCCAACAGACCAATACTGAATTAGTGGTGATTCCTTTTTCTCTCGTCTCAACGACACCCACTTTCCTTCCAACGCTTGTCAAATACTCAAAAGAGTGCGGTATATCTGAGAGAAGTACAGTTCACCTCAGAACTGCTGTTTCTTGCTCATATCACAGAATCAATTAAAGGGACAAACAAGTCTACTCTCACTCTCCTCCAAGGGCATGCCCAAAAGGCATACTCTTCAGATCCATACAGTAAAACGAATTGTCTTTGGAGGGGATTCACCCAAGATGGTATACGAGGGACATCAGCGAAACCTGGGAATCAGGAACCACTATCTCATTGATCCTCCTCAAATCATTAACGCAATCTATACTTTCATCCTTTTTTATTACTGCTAAATCGGGTGATTGAACGGTGACATAGTAGGTATTCACAGTCCTGATTTAATAATCTGTCAATCATCTGGTTTTCAAACCTTCCTACCTCTCTACCAGAGAATTTGTGAGTCACAGTTTAGTTTATCCCTAGTAGTTGTATCTTGATCTGCAATGGGCTGTAATTGCCATCCTCACTAAACAGCCCTTCACATAACCTCGCCCAACACATTCTGGAAGATCATCTCTCCAGTCTTCCGTTGTGTAACGATACAACTCATGATACTTCCTTCATCTCCACAATTCTATTCCACAAAGCATCAACAAGTCTCTTCCCAGCAAGTTCACCCCTGTAATCCGGAAGTGTACTAATATTTCGGTTTCAGTAACTCACCTCAAGGTCAATTCCAATCTCACCTCTTCACAAAATCTATGACCTCTTGGGAATTTCCCTCACCGCCAACCACCTTTGGAAGTCTGCTTTGACTTGCATGCTCCACTCTACCGGATTGCAATACGAATGTCCAGCTTGCTCCAGTGTTCGAATCAGGAACAAGTCGCAATCCTGAATGTCAGGCCCCACCAAACACATTTACCGAATGGCTCCCAACACATGTGGCCCTCTTGGTTGGTAGCCGGAAACCTTCCTAATCATATAAGGGATTAGCTTTCATTCCACCGTGTTGATTGTGGGACATTCGCCGTCGGCAAAATTGTCCTACTTTCCCAGCGATTGAAGCAAGTTCTAAACTTCGATGACCAGCCCATTGGAATCGACCACCTCGTCAATCCCCCCTGAACCTACTCGCTCTAACGGGGGTCAGTCCACATCCTGCTGGGAGAGTGCTTTCATCTATCACCACACTCGGAACTATGGATCTGACACTCTTGGGTCTCCCTGTTATTTCTAACTCATTTCTTGTGAGCTGCCGCTGTAGCAAGGCATAACCATCATACTGAGAACATTTTGTTTGGTGTGTTAACATGAGGTCTGATTCACAAAAACTTGTTGGGACATACTCTCTGCAAGATCTGTCATGCCCAAATCAGTCCATCCCTCTGTCTCTGATCTTTTCTGGATAACTGGCCATGCTTTGTGTGACGTAATTGACATCTTCAGAAGAGTCTCGAAGGCAAGGGGTTTTGGTCCACTCGCGGATACTTGGTTACCCTTCAGAGCCGAGTACAGAAATCCCTGGGGACTCATTTTCCCTTGTATTATTTCAAATTGTTGGTCAAAGTTTTTCTTGAGGGATGGCCAATTTAATTTCCCTTTTCAATGATCATATGTTCAATATCTCTCTGTGCTCCTATGAGCATTATTAATTGATGTTCCACTTCGATCAGCTATGGGGAACTTTGTATCTGCAGCCATGCTGCCCTGTTGCCACTGCATGTCCTCCTATCCCCGGCAAGCCATTGCTGCCCTCCTCAATGAAGGTTCCTTCTTCGGGGTGAAAACGGTATCCAAGAATATACATCGTTCTTGGTATGTTGTATTCATTGGGCCCCAGAAAAAATTCAACTGTTTCCGCCACTTCATGAGCAATTCTCATCGGAGTTTTCGGAGGGGCTCTTTTCACGATCCCGTAACTCGGCAGATTTTAATGGGGACAGCCACGAAAACAGTGGACTGGATTCCTGCGCATTCATGGGCGCATTGGGACTTCTCTGACTGAGAAGGACCAACACACGGGACATTTTTGGGGGGCCCCCCACCTTTCCTAGAGGCAAATTCTCTAGGTCTTGTTAATTGAGACCAGTCCCTTTTGAGTCCTGGAATATGCAGGTTGGAAGTGAGGCCTGGGCAACTGAGCCGGCAGGGGCGTGGTGCCAGACTGCCGGAAGCCGATGCCGGTGGACTCTCATCACCATCCTGCAGTTTTTTGCTTTCCTCACCTTGTGCCAGGGAAAACTGTTACTTCTGTTTTCTGGGTGGAAACTGGCTTCCAAAGTGAACATGATAGCCATACCCCACATAGGGTATTGCTCCTTCATCCCATGTGTTTCAATATATACTCTTTGAACTGAGTTATCCAGTATGTGTGATATTTCCTCGGGAATCCCAGTGGTAAAGGAATTCAGGCTCTCCTAGGGGATCACTTCAGCCACCTAATATTGGATAGGTATCATTTTCTTTTTGCCTCTAGACTCCAGAGTGTAAAGTCCAGATGGGGCAACGACCATTGTGTATGTAGTTTGACCCAATGGGGAGTCAGTCGATAGCCTTCTTGAGGTCTTTCTTATCTCAATTACCCATTCCCTGCTCCTTGGAACGTCTCACACTTGCTTTGGTCCCTTTCCCATTCTCACACACTACCCGCCAACAACTCTCCAGAGATTCCCAACTCAGGGATATTACACTGTCCTCACAGCAGTCACTGGATTCCAGAAGTTTAAGCTCATATATCCTTTTCTATCCCGACAGGCAACAAACTCACCTGATACAACCCCGGTCCTCCCAGAGATGAAAGGAGTGTGGGCTTCCCTTATCGAGGTGATCAAGACAATCCAAGCATCAGTCGGCCTTCTTCTCTTTGTTCCAAGGATCGTCTGCTGATGCCAGTACCCCGGATCCAACTGAGACAAGGGAGGGGGCCCATCTGCAAATGGGAAGGCGGTGGCAACCAACATTAACCAGTCCTTTTCTCCAGTCAAATTCCGTCGGGCCCACGTTGGGTGCCAAATTGTGAGGTGGGAAGCGATAAAAAAAAACCACAAAAGGATCTTGATCCAAGGAAAAAAGGTTTGTATTCAAGTTTCTGGCGAGACGGTTCCTCAGGTTATGAAGGAACCGCAGAGCCAAAATTCAGGCAGCATTTTTATACCCTAACTGTCCTCCCTTGTATGAGGGCTTGGCTCACATTCTTTCCTGTTTTCACAATTGACACAGATATTTCAAGTTTATTGCTGGCTTCCCTACTAGCAAAAGCAGTTACACGGTTTTTGAACCTAGCAACTTTATTACAATTCCCTCATTGTGTCTACAGCTCATCTTGTTGTTGTTTTTTTCTCTTGTGCACAACTGGAAACACATTATTTTAAATATAAATTCAATGGGCCATCCAACATGACTTCGGTTCTGCTCACACTAATAAATAGCAATAGCACTTAGACTTACATTCCACTTCACAGTGATTTGCAGCCCTCTCTAAGTGGTTTACAGAGTCAGAATATCACCCTCAACAATCTGGGTCATTTTACCCACCTCGGAAGGATGAGTCAAACCTTGGCTCAGTCAGGATCGAGCCCCTAATAGTGGGCAGAGTCAGCCTGCAATATTGCATTCTAACCATTCCGCCACTAAATATAGAAGAGGTGATGATAGATAGATAGATAGATAGATAGATAGATAGATAGATAGATAGACAGATAGACAGATAGATTAGATATAGATGATAGGTAGATAGAGATAGATGATAGAGAAAGAGATAGAGATAGAGATGATAGAGATGGATGGATGGATGGATGGACGGATGGGCAGACAGACAGATAGATAGATGAGAGAGCGTGACTGGTCCAAAGTCAAGCCAACTGGCTTTATGACTGAGATAGGACTAGAACTCACTGTCTTCTTGTTTCTAATTTATCAACATTTATCATTTTTCATGGTTTATCAATCTTTAGCACAAAAAGCTTGGTAGATAAAAGGTTTGGAGTCTTCTGAGTTACACAGAACAATTTACCAGTCAGGATGGGAGTATTATCATTTTCTCCCACATTCTAAGTAGGGTGTTTACCACTGAAAATGGCATGAGAACAGCATAATTAAAGAAGCAGTGAACAAATCAAAAGAAAAAATGCATATATCAACAAGCATGGAAATCATGGGTGATAATGAAAATGCTTTAAATTAGCCTTTTAAATATATTATAGTAACTATAGCTAAGCTCTCAATTAAATGATAGATAGATAGATGATAGAAAATAGAGAGATAAATAGAGAGAGAGACTAATGATAGTAATAGGACAAAAAAACCACTTGACAGTGCCATACAGCCTTATCTAAGTGGGTTTACAAAGTCATCCTCTTATCTCAACAATCTGCATCCTAATTTTACTGACCTCAGAAGGAGTCAATCTTGAGTTGGCCAGGATTGAACTCCTGGCAGTGGGCAGAGTCAGCCTGCAATACTGCATTCTAACCACTGTGCCAGAGGTGGTATTCAGCAGGCTTTGACCAGTTCTGGAGAACCAGTAGCGGAAGTTTTGAGTAGTTCGGAGAACTGACCAATCCCATCTCTGACTGGCCCCTCCAACCCCATCTATTCTCTGCCTCCCATTGAGTCCCAGCTGATCAGCTGAGTCTCCTTTGATTGCCCTGCACAGGAGAACGGAGCTGGAAAGCAGGTTACTGGGGTGGGGAGGGAATGGAGATTTTGCAGTATCCTTCCCCTGCCATGCCCACCAAGCCATGCCAATCACACCATGCCCACAGAATTGGTAGTAAAAATAATTGTGAATCCCACTACTGCACTGCACCACCATGGCTAAAATTGGTTTTAAAGTATATGGCGAAGGTTCCTTGGATTACCCTCTGGATCTGAGAATAGTCAGGAACCCACAGAAGAGACAAAATGTGGCAGAACAGACCGGTTCCGGTTAGCAAAAGAGAATAACAAGGTTGTACACTTGACCTCATTATTTCTGCCTGCATGCTGAATATATATTAAAAGAATCTGGACTGGAAGAAGAGGAGTGTGGTTTTAAAACTGAAGGAAGAAACTGCAATAACCTGCACTAGGCTGGAGAGCCTCTGTGCTGATGCAGGAAAAGGCAATGGATCTGCAAACTCTAATAAGAAAAGTCAAGAGACACAGTGAAAAAAATGGAATGAAAAATCAAATATAAAAAAGACCAAACTAATGACAGATACAGCATCTAGTATCAGATTTAAAAAACAGTAACAACAACTTGTGATTGAAGAGTTTAATGATATTAAAAGAATCAAACTGAAATTAGGAAGAAAAAAGAATGTAGAAAAGAAGTCAAAGTGCAAAAAGAAAAGGAAAGAAAAAAGAAACGAGCTTCCTTGCAACAAATACTAAGAATGCAATATTTTCCCACTATAACATTACACGCATATTCTTCCTATAATCTCACACACAGAAAGAGACTTATCTATTCTTATATCTATACCTCCTTCCAGTTCTATGAGTCTATGAAATGTTTCTACGTTGTGTGCAGAAATCCCAGGCTGATTCAAACAATTATATTAAAGGCCCGGTCTCACTGGCCGATGGACGCAAAACGTATGCATAAAAAACACAGCGGACGAGCAAAATTTCGGGGGTGGCTCCATCCGTTGTCATCCACTCCAAAAAGTGGTGAAAATTTGCATAATCCGCTCCCAAACAGTGGTAAATTGTGCAAATAACAAATGAAAAGAATGGACGTGGGTAGTATGTAGTGGGGATGTTATAATGGATGTTCATAGGAAGCCTAGCGGATGACAGCGGATGGAAGCGGATGACACCTTCCGAAGGGGTTCGGGGGAGAATTGAAAAGCGAATGCATAGCGGAAGGGGCGGATGCATAGCGGATGTAGCGGATGCATCAGGACGCCTATAGGAACAACAGGGGATGCTGCGCGGATGTATATCAGATAGAAAGCGTTCACGTTGCGCATGCGGGAGAGTATGAATTGCATCACTCCGCGGATATATAAAAGGATGCAGCACGCACGCACGTCAGCCATACAGGGGAAAGGCGTGCTGCCAGATGACATCTTGTAGGAACACTATGGTTCATCAGTCAGGGCAAGAAGAGGAAGCCTGTGCCTACTCGTTCAAGCCCAGGCAGGTGAAAGAAGGCCGGAACCAGCATCCCCACCCCCTGGCACTGACACTGAACCTGCTGCTGCTGCTGCTGCTGCTGTGGTGGATCCAGCCCCAAGGCCTCAAAGGCCCGCTGCTGAAGGCCCTACTGGCTCAAAAGGGCCCTGAAGGCCCTGTGCTCAAAGCCCACTGAAGGCCCTGCTGAAGCCCCTGCCAGAGGGAGGAAGAGGCCAAGGGAAGGAGAAGGGAGAGAGGAAACAGTACACTGTTTCTCGAGGAGAATGAGGAGTGAGGTGTTGGAATGGCTGAGGGAAGAACGAAGTACCTCTGGAAGAAAAGGGCCACCAGACTATCAAGGAGCACAGAAAAAAAGCAGGCAGCTTGGAGAGACACGGCAGAGAGTCTGGGGTACACTGCAGAAGTACTCCTTGGATGGTGGAAGCACGTGCACACCTGGTATGGGCAAGCTACACCTCAAGAAATCCGGGCAGGCCGCTGTCAAGCTCACTGATCGGGAGAAGTACATCATGGCCCAAGTGCAGTTTCCTGGAGGGTGAGATCCGCCACCCGAGGAGCAGCCCCTTTGAGACCCCTCTCCCTCAGACAGCCCACAGACAGCCAGTCCTCTTCCAGCCAGGAGCCAGCTACCTGCCAGGCAGGTGTCTTCAGAGGGCCCCATGGCAGAGACCCCCCTGACAGCTGCACTCTCCATGCCGGCGGACTGGAGGATCCCGTGGAGGATGACGCCCTGCTGTCACAAATGGAGGAAGAAGCAGCAGCCACCAGAGGCCAACCCACCCCCACCCCCAGTTCTAGAGGACACAGCAGAGAGACAGACTGGAGGGCCAGGACCAAGTGTGCTGTTGGAGATCAGGGACACAATGAAGACCAGCACAGAACTTCTCTTCTCAGCTGGTCCACTTGGACAGAGCATCCTCAAGGCCGGAACACCTTCATCACCTATGTGAGCCAGAACCTGAGGGACCTGCCTGAGGCCCAGTACACAGTGATGAAGCAGAAGATCACAGCACTTCTGCACAACCCTCAAGGCCCGCTGAAGCTGCTCCTACCCAGTCCAGGTCTGCTTCCTCCATGCCAGGTTGATGTCACAAGCCCTTCCACAGCTTTCAACAGCCCCTCACCTCACAAGGCTACGACTACCAAGGACTTCCCATAGCAGAAAGCAGAACTTCCCCGTCCAGGCCCAGGTTCATCGGACGCCACAGACGCCACTCCTCACCCAGCTTGCAGACCAAGACAGCCCACTACAAACACTGCCTCCCAACCCTTCCTTCACCCCCACAGCCAAGCCCATCAACAGACCATCTGTCATCAGTATTGGACCTGACATCTCAAGTCCTTGATGAAGGGCCTCTCAACCTCAACGAGACTGAGTCACCTCTTCGGGATAGCTTCCTGAAACACCACCCACCTGTTGGTACCCGTCGGGGCCAAGCATCCAATGGTGCCTCAGACCACAGCACCTCAAAGCCACAGCCACCTCCACAGTCCCTGCCCGCTTAAGAGGCTGAGAGACCAATGGACATGAACTCAGAGTGGACTGAGAATAGTGTCAGAGACTGAGTTGTTTACTTGTTAGTTTATCTTTGCTAAAGACACTTTTAACTTGGTTCATTTTGCTTATTTAATACAGTCATAAAGTATTACCTAAGAAAGTTTATCTTTGCTTAAGAGCACTAGTTTTACTTGGTCATATTTGTTAACTTAATAAAGTGTTGGTGAAAACTTTGAAAAAAATGGTTAAGCCTTTGCCATGCTTGTGGATAGATAAGGATAGTTGTGGGATAGATAAACCTCCAGTGCAACCCATAGTGGGACTGTATGGTCCACCATCCCAGCGATCCAGATGATTTTCTCCTCCTTTTTTTTTAGAAAATATCGTTGTCCCGCTAGATGTCCTTCTACAACTCTAGACATATTGCAGACATCCTAAATATACGAGATACATCCCAGATACGAACGTTTGTCCCATTTTTGATCCTTTATATACGAGATGCATAACGCTTACATCCTCCTATTCTGTGCTACTAATGCTGTGTAGACATTCCGTGTGTACCTTTTGTTTCCTCCCTCTTTCCATTTTCAGCTGCAGCGGATGTGAGTTGGAGGGGATGGCCAGAGATGCAGAGAGGATACAGCGGACGTTTAAGAGATGATAACGGACATAGAACGTTTGTTGCCCGTATATGTCGTGGATGTACAGCATACGCGGCGGAAAGTTCATCCGTTCACAAAGTTTTGTGCAGCTCAAAACTTTTTGGCGTGGATGAAATTGCAGTGGACAGATGCTCAAGGATAGAGCATATGAAACACGTATGCAGTGAGTACACAACAACGGATGGCAAGCTTTTTTTTAATGTTTTACATCCTCTTTGCATCCGTAAGTGCAGTGGGACTGGGCCATAACTCAATGGGAGTGACCAACCAGCAAAGTGGCAATTGGGTGTGATTTTTAGTCAAAGTGCTTTCGTGTAATGCTTACAATTACTTACATATCTCCATGGTATTTTGGTTGTTTCTTGACAAAAAGCTGCTGAGCTGCCTGAGAAGGAAACCAGAACCAATTACTTTTACTAGTTAATTAGAGTCAGTCTCTCTCTCTCTCTCTCTCTCTTCTCCTCTGCTCTCCTCTCTCCCCTCCTCCCTCCCCTCCCTCCTCCCTCCGTTCTCTCTCCCCTATTACTCCGCCTGATTTTCTCCTCTTGTCTTTTCATTCCATGAAAAGGCTTCGATGAAATTAACGCACCAATTACCAAGAAGCTCCACTGGAGTAATTTTTAACCGACTTTGGAGGATGGAAGGTTGAATCAACCTTAGGCCGGTGAGGATCAAACTCCCGGCAGTAAGGCAGAGTTTCCTGGCAAATCTGAATTGCTAACTACTGGCGACCATGGAAAGGAAGGAAGGAAGGAAGGAAGGAAGGAAGGAAGGAAGGAAGGAAGGAAGGAAGGAAGGAAGGAAGGAAGGAAGGAAGGAGGAAATTAAGGGTAAGAAATTATCTCATGGGTAGGTTTTGCTGACTGGAAAGTAAATAAGAGGGGACTTGAAGGCTGGCTACAGTAAACCAGAGAAATCAAAGAATTACTCTTAAAGGCGAACAAACTCATCAATACAATGCAGCAATACTATTTGACTATAGAATAAATTAAAGCTGTTTGGGAACATTTTATTCAGAAATTACTTACAAGCTGGCATTATAGCAGAGAACATAGCAATAGCACTTAGACTTATACACTACTTCATGCTGTTTTCCAGGCCTCTCTAAGCAGTTTCTAGAGCCAGCCTCTTGCCCCCAACAATCTGGGGCTCCCCATTTTACCCACCTCGGAAGGAAGGCTGAGTCAACCTTGAGCCAGTCAGAATCAAACTGCTGGCAGTGGACAGAATTAGACTGCAATACTGCATTTTAACCACTGCACCACCACGGCTCTTATTGCAATGTATTCTGCATAGGGCAGCTCTTAAGACCATTGGGAGCTTCAAGAGTTCCAGAACTCAGAGGGAAAGCAAGGTGAATTGTAGATTTCTGGGTAGCTGATCTGAAAGCACAATCACTCAGAATGTGGCTTCTCTCAGATATCCTGAAGGGTGCTGGGTTGTCAGACTTCACTTTGAATTTTTCCCTTTTGGCAAAATCTAACAATTAGTGGAGAATTTGTAAGAGAGGTGAGATCATTGTTCCTCCCCTTTGCCCAAAATATTTCTTTCCTCTGTGAAGTGTAATTCTGTTTTCAACCTGACAGATAAAGATGAATTGATCAGTGAATCATTAGTGATTGCTGGGTTGCCAGTAATCTTAATGGCTACACATCCATTTTGTGCAAATCTAAGACAGCAGACAAATCTAAGAAACGTAAAAACCTTGGGCTTTTAAAAGGCTAATTACTCAGCACTAAAATCAATCAAATAACAACTTTGTTTGATTGGGTTGAAATGGGAGTGGGGAAGAGTCAAAAAAAGTAAGTAGTTACTGTGTGTTCTTAACAGGACTTCAGATTGATTGTTAACTAAAGAGTCCTGGAAAATGCAACCACGCTGTGGAGAAATATTGGAAAATGAAATGGCATCATTGGTGAAAAAGAGAAGGGGCTGCCCCAAAGAAGAAGGAGTCAACTTATTTTCCAAAGCACCAGAAGGCAAGACAAGAAACAATGGATTGAAACTAATCAAGGAGAGAAGCAATCTGGAATTAAGGAGGAATTTCGTGACAGTGAAAACAATTAACCACACAATTAAGACTACATTTAGAATACTGCAACCAATTTTGGTCACCATACTACCAAAACAAATGTGGAAAACAACTTTGGAAAAAATTCAGAGAAAGAGCAACTAAGAGGATCAAAGGCCTGGAGACTAAAACATACTGAGAATGGTTGCAGGATTTGGGTTTTGCTAATCTAAGGAAGAGAAGAATTAGGGGCACATGATAGCAGTATTTCAGCATTTGAGAGGCTGCCACAAAGAAGAGGGAGTCAAATTATTCTCCAAAGCACATGAAGGCAAGACAAGAAACAATAGTTGGAAACTAATGAAAGAGAGAAGTAATCTGGAATTCAGGAGAAACTTCCTAAAATTGAGAACAATTAACCAGCAGAACAGCTTCCCTCCAGAAATCATGGGTGCTACATCACTGGAGGTTTTTAAGAAGAGACTAGACAGTCACTTATCTGAAATGGTACAGGGTCTCCTGCTTGAGCAGGGGGCTGGACTAGAAACACCTTCAAGGTCCCTTCCAGCTCCATTCTATTCTAACCAGTGGAACATTTGGTCTTCAGAAGTTGTGGGTGCTCCATCCCTGGAGATTTTTAAGAAAAGACTGGATAGCCACTTATCTGGAATGGCATAGGGTATCCTGCTTGAGCACAAGGTTGGACCAGATAGAAGGCCTCCAAGGTATGTTCCAGCTCTATTGTGATTAAAGTGGAAAGTAAACAAGCATAAAATACACTGCAGTGTTGCTTTTTCACACAAAACTCAGAAGATCAGAACTTGTAAAAATGACCCCCATAGACACACTCCATACTGGAAGAGGAGGAGGAGAGAATTCCCATGATCATATCAGTTATGGCCAAATGAATTCACTGAAATAGGAAGCATCCATTCACTGTACACAGATCTTCAAGGCGGATACCCACAGTGACTTCTGGCATCTTCTAGCATCCTCCAAAATTGTTATGTCAAAATAAACAATAAGGATGAGAGAATGTCTGCCACCCCATCACCTGGATGATGTCAAAAGAATAAATGCAGATTCTTTTCTTAGAGCACATCACTTCATTTTATTTCACTTTGAGACTTCCTCCAGCAGTTGTGGTAGCTGGAAGAATCTCCCAGTCAGTTATTTATGGCTATGAGGCCAGAGGATTTCCTAGATGACCGGGCTCAGGTGGGGTTTGTGATAAGCCTCCTTTCTGGCTCAGCCATCAGATGGGCCACACTTTTATTGCTCAAGAACAGCCCATTATTAACTAATTACCAGGGTCTTTGGCAACACATGCGCCACATGTATGAAGACCCCATATGAGTGAAGACGGTAGCCAGGCGTCTTAAGAACCTTCACCAAGGGAGGCGTCCCCTGCAAGAGTTTATTTCTGAATTTTGGCTTTTGTGCCTGGACTCCAACTGGAATGACGCAGCATTAATGGACGCCTTCCAGGATGGCCTGTCAGATGAGCTGCAGGATGAGTTAGTTCGAGTGGAAGTGGCCCCAACCCTCTACGCTCTGGTGGTGCAATGCTTGTGCATCGACGCACATCTCCAATGGCGAAAGAACCATCACACCGTCCAGGAGCAGCCATCTGCATCTGTACCGCAGCGCCCTGTGCTAACAGCGCCCCGAGTCACCCAATGTGTTGTGACAATGGCCGAGGAGCCCATGGAGTTAGAAGCGGTCAGACCTCACCTGACAGCTCAGGAGCGAACATGGAGATGCCAAGGGGGTTTGTGCTTGTATTGTGGGGGGGCAGGACATTTCGCTATTTCGTGCCCTCTAAAGCGAAGTGGGGCACTCAAGCCTGTGCCTGAATCTCGGCCTGATCATATGGGAAACGGGGCAGTCCTGACTTGGGGGAAAACCCTAGGCCGAGCACGTATCAAACACCCACCTGAATTAGTGGAGGTTGACTTTGGGCCCCTCGGCATCTGATTTTGGACACTCGGGTTTTCTTGGCTAACCAGTCGGAAGGGATTCCAGTGAATGCACTGGTGGACTCAGGGGCCATGATTAACTTTATGGACCAGGCCTTTGCGGTCCATTTTGATGTCCCCTTGGTTCTGGTGGAGGCTGAACTGGTTGATCCGGTGGAACCTCTGATGACGGTCGAGACTATTGATGGGCGGGAACTTATTGCAGGACCTATTAAATTCACCACCCAGCCTTTGCGCCTAGTCATTGGAAAACATGAGGAGGCGATCCACTTTTATGTCACTGCAGACCTCCATTTCTCATTAGTCCTCGGCATGGCTTGGCTTAAGATTCATGATCCTCAGGGGGCATGTTTGCAGAACGCCATTTCTTTTCCGAGTCTGCACTGCGTGGACCACTTCCGCCACACCTGTGCTGGCCAGGACATCACCACCTCTGCCGTCTCCATACCTCCTGAACTGACGGACT
>BHFT01068685.1:0-10915 GCA_004320025.1 Laticauda laticaudata
AGAGTACTGCATCCAGTTTTGTTCACCACAGTATAAAAAAGATGTTGAGACTCTAGAAAAAGTACAGAGAAGAGCAATCAGGATGATTCAGGGATTGGAGGCTAAAACATACAATGAACAGTTGCAGAAACTGGGCTTGGCTAGTCTCGTAAAGAGAAGAACCAGGGGAGACATGATAGTGGTCTTCCAATATTTGAAAGGCTGCCACAGGGAGGAAAGGGTCAAGCTATTTTTTTAAACGCCTGTAGGCCAGTAAAGGAATAATGGATGGAAACTGAACAAGGAGAGATTTAACCTGGAAATAAGGAGAAACTTTCAAACAATCAACCAATGGAATAGCTTGCCCTCGGAAGTTGTGGGAGCACCATCACTTGAGACTTTCAAGGAGAGATTGGACTGTCATTTGTCAGAAATGGTGTAGAGTTGCCCGCTTGGGTGGGGGGTTGGAACAGATTACCTACAAGGTCTCTTCCAACTCTGATTATCTATTAGGGACTCATGGTAGAGTCCATCTTCAGGGAACTTCTCTCTAGCCAAGTGTGTCAGTAGTGGGATCCTACCTTAGTTGCTGCCGGCTTGGTGGGTGATCTTGCATGTGCGTGCATCTAACAAGTCAATCAGCTAAGAGGATGAAGAACAAAAAGTTAGGAGTGACCCTCCCACCCTCCAATGCACTTTTTGGTCTTTTATCCTCTCAGCTGATTGTCGGAGGCTTTTTTTCCTTTTCTCAGCTAATTGGAGGCTCTTTTTTACTACCAGTTTGGCTGAACCAATAGTGATTTTACTACTGGTTTGACTGAACTGTGCTGAACCGGTAGCATACCATCACTGGAGTGTGTGCTAAAAAGTGAAGAATGCTTGAAAAGATATTTCATATATGGTTTACTGTTTCTGAATTTTCATTCTGAGTTGGAGAATCAAACAGTTGCCTCAATGGATGAGGAACACCTTGTAATCTATTTAATAAATTCTGTGTTATCTATGATCAAACTTAGCGTGACCCTTTTCCCTATTATCTTTTTAATATATTTGCCAATAACTATATAACTTATAATCTAAATATTCTAGCCCTTCAGTGATGGTTAAATCTCCAGTTTCTGTTGACCATAATAAGCAAAAAGAAAAAAAAACATATCAAAAGCATATAATTTCTTGTCTCAGGGCTACTGCCAACCTGACATCTCCAAACTTTTTATCAAACTATTATTTTGACAGTTGTGACAAAAGGGAATGTATTCTAAATCTGACTTAAAAGGATGCTATTATAGTTAATTTTATTTGAATGTACATATAGATGAAATCAAATCCATTTTAAGACTGCAATCCACAGCATGTGATTTGATGGCCATAAATCTCACAACAGGAGAAGCTGTACACCTTTGATGTGGATCTGTAGTATGGAATGGGAACTCTGGGATTTATAGCCCACATACATGGAGAACACAAAAATATGAAGACTGCATGGATCCAAGCTAAGGGAGGGAGGGAGAGTTTTAAGCTGAACTTCATGCTTTTTTTTTAGAGTCCAGATTAAATACTCTCACGCTGGTCATGCAGAAAACATTAAAAATATACAAAACTGAGACTTATTTGGCAATGAAAGTTACAGCTGCTTGGCAACTTGCAACTGATAGTCCTTTGTGGCAATTTCTTGACAATGTTCTACATGCTTGGCTTTATTTGTGCAATTCCTCTTGATCCCAGAGATACACACATTCACAAAGGCATGCCAATGTTTTAAATAACCCCATAACTGGTTCCAAGACAGCCTTGGGTATTCATGGCAGTTTCACCAGGATTAAATGTCTAAATGGAAAGATAACTATATAACTAGGAAGCAATCAATTCCTACATAAGTTTTTTCTCCTTTTCTTTCCATTCCAAGGAAGAGGAAATATTACTTTATAAATATATATGTGTGCTATGAGTGTGTCTGGAGTTTTGTTGTACTGAGGTAAATGACACTTACATTACATACAATAAGATATTTCTCTTCAATAGTATTTAAACATAAATATAGTTACTTACTATTATCCCAGACTCCCTTACTCTGTAGTCCTCAATCACCCTATTGTTGAAGCTTGCTACATATAAAAAAAATATAAAATGTTTTTTTTTTAAACTAGCAAAAACTTCAGCAGCAACAACAACAACAAAACCCCTCAGAATCAGACATGGATGCTTTTAGAATTTCCTGCCCAACTCATTCTGAATTTTTAATGATTTGGATAGTGTGAGTAGTTGAAACAGATGCTATCAGCTCTGCATTTTGGAGAAAGATGAAGCAATAGAGGCTAATATATTCATGCTGTTTGCAAACTGAAAACACAACAATTCACCATTCCAGAACACACTTATGGAAGAGAGAAGTTATCCAGTCTTTAATATTACTCTGGGCTATCATTATTATCTAAATATAATCATGATTTCTGGGGCTGGAATCCAATAGACCTTTGTGGAATGAAAATGCACTGAAAATTGAAAGAGAAGTGCACCTCCTGCTCTATAATCCAGAAGACAACAGGCAGCAGAGAGGTGTACAGATAACCATATTTTAAATTATCATTGAAGAAGTTTAAATTTGAATAGCCTGGTGTTAGACAGACCCTGATGAGTTTGAGTAGTGTGCCTCCATTTCCTTAAATACATTCACAAAAAGAATGGGAAAGAAGAATCACATGGCCCTCTTGGAATCAAGTGTCATAGAAGCCATAGCAAATAATAAAATGCAAATAAATAATAAATGAAGAAGGAAATAAGTAAAACATTGTATACTACCTTGATACTCATGCTTTGCTACAAAAGTATGTGAACAGCTTAGTTACATGAGGAAAATAAGGGGAAAAATGTGCCTCTGCCTACTAGCATCTATCAGTATTCATCTGGCTGGCATCCTTTCAGTGTGTGAGGGCTGTTTGGAAAGTGAAATAGTATTTGCTGTGTGAGCAAGAAGGAGACAGCAAGGAGCCTGGGCATGGCTTAGCTCAACTGTTCTGTACTAAAGCAGCTTGGTGCTGTGAAACTGAAACTGAAACTCCTCTCCTCCTGTTTTGCATTTGGAAGAGATTGCTTTTCAGGTGGGGAGAGGGAGTATAACATCAGAGTGTGTTACTAATAATATAGGAAATATTAATGTTTTGATGGTCATTTCAAAAAATCCTTTCTTAGTGAGCACCTAGAAGCCAAGAGGAACATATGTGCCAAATTTCAAGTTTGTAGGGTTTATGGTTCTGGAGATTTTTTTATATGATGTGTGAGTGGCATTTCACTTTTATATACTATATATAGATTGGAAAGTGTCAGACATATGGCTTGGGTAAAACAAATTATCATCATTAATTTAATTTTCATTTACATAAGGGTTTTGTGTGTGTGTGTGTGGTGCTTACAAAGATTCAATTTTGTCTTCTAAGTTATGGTAGGTCTCAGAGGCATCAGGTATGAGCCTCAAGTCATCTAAACTAGATATGTTAAAGTGCCAGTTTCAGTTCAGTTGTTCTGGTGGTTTCAGTGGGACTACAACACCACTTGCTTTAACGGGACCATTAGTTTTAATAGACACTTGAATTTCTTCCCAAGATGGGGCATGCAATATTTCTTCTTTTACCACACTCTCTTCTTAAATACCCCATTCCCATTGCATTCAACTCACTTTCTTTTGACATATCAATTTATAACAAATTAAGCAGGAGCAAGTACTGATACCCAGCCATTTTCTTTTCTTTTGACAAACATGCATTCCTTTCAATGGACTACACATTGCTCACTAACATTTTGCCTGCTTTTGAACAGCTTCCCATTTTTCTATTTACCAGGTAGTCCTCGATTTACAACACAGTTCATTTAAGTTACAATGGGAAAGAGTGATTTATAACCAGTTGTTTGCACTTATGACCTTTCTAGCATCCCCATGATCAAAATTCAGAAGCTTGGCAACTGGCTCATACTTATGACTGTTGCTGTGTCCCAAGATCATGGGATCCCCTTTGGCAGCCTTTTGACAAGTAAAGTCAGTGGAGAAGCCGATTCACTCAACAACCATGCTGTTTGTTGGCGTAGTGGTTAGAGTGTAGTACCACAGGCTACTTCTGCTGACAGCTGGCTGCCTGCAATTTGTTCAAATCTCACCAGGCTCAAGTCTCCCACCCTTCCGAGGTTGGTAAAATGAGGTCCAGATTTGTTGGGGGCAAGATGCTGACTCTGTAAACTGCTTAGAGAGGGTTCTAAAGCACTGCAAAGCAATGTATAAGTCTAAGTGCGAGTGCTACTAACTTATCAATTGCAGTGATTCAATTAACAACCGTGGCAAGGAAGGTCATAAAATGGGGCAAAACTCTTTTCTCACTTTGGGCTCAATTGTGGTCATAAGTCAAGGACTAGCTGTACTTTGCCATCTTTAATCAACGTTCCTCCACTAAGTATGAATCTGTAATCTTTGTTGAATCAAATTTATTCAAGCTCTTAACCAACAATACCATATCATCTGCATATGAAAGTACAAGTACATTCATTTTCTAACCGACACAGTTATCGTAAGCATTCCCATAAATACAGTAAACATGCAAGAGGACAATGTACATCTTTATCTTCCTCTCTATTCGGTGTTGAACTCCTTGTTAAGTCTTCCATTTACTCCCACATATCCTTTATTTCCATCCCATATCACTCTTATTGTATTAAGCAACCAACCATCAACTCCATATTCATGCAAAACATTCCATCCTTCCATGTAATTCATTCTATTATCTGATGTCTCTAAATGAATATACATTAAACATTCTTTCTCACATCCATATATTTCTCAGTCAGTTGCTGAAAAGCAGAAGTATAGTCCAACAAAAAATTACATTGCAATTTCTAACTTTTGTTAATTGTCCCCAAAGTTTTGCAGAACACTTTTCCAGGGATACTTAGTAAATCAGTTGCCCTGTAGTTTTTGGTTTACTCTTTCAGTCTTTTCCTTTGCACAGGGAAACTGTATACTTCCTATCACCAGGCACAAATGCAGCCCTAATAAATGTAAAAATGACTTTCACACACCCATAAAACAATATTTATAGTTAATATTTTTATTCTAGTTTATATATGTGCATATTATAAACCTGCATGTTTCTTCTTCTACCTGCATATTACCTTCATATATTCTCACTGTTTGTGTGTGTGTGTGTGTCTGGGTGTGTGTATACTAATGATATCTGCCATATCTGTCATCAGACGTTGGTGATCATGTTGGTGATATGGATGATAGATAGATAGATAGATAGATAGATAGATAGATAGATAGATAGATAGATAGATAGATAGGTAGGTAGGTAGGTAGGTAGGTAGGTANAGATAGATAGATAGATAGATAGATAGATAGATAGATAGATAGATAGATAGATAGATAGATAGATATAATATCTTTTTAATCTGTTGTTGGACACTGACATACATAGAATTAGTATCAATTCCACTTTTCAATGTACCACTATCGTTCAGTTATTTCTAACTCATTGTGATCCATGAATATCATTTCATTAGGGCTGTTTGTCAGTGACTGATACTTTGTGTTCTTGAAAACTTATTCTTTCATTTCCAGTGATAATATCTTGTCTACCAGGTTTTTTTTTTCCCAAGCATCAAGGTCTTCTCCAATGATTCTTATATTTGTAATTAGGTGCTCAAAAGATTTAAGCTTGAGATTCATCATTAATGCTTTCAGTAAGCCCTTTTATTTTATTTTACCTAGTCCTGAATTATTTGTTTTTCTTGTAAGCCAAGGTTTTCACAACAATTTTATCCAGCACCACAATTCAGTCATCCATTTTTCTTTATTAGGTCTTTCTGTTCATCCAGCTTTCGCAACTATAACTTAATACTGGGTATACCATAGCCTTGACATTATGTTTCTTTGTTGTCAAAGTGATGTCTCTCTGCATCAAAAGTTAGTCATAGTTTTTCTCTTAAATAGAAAATGTGTATTTATTTCAGGGCTGTAGTCACTATCCTTGTGTATTTTGAGTCTAAGAAGGTAACATCTGCTACTACTTCAGCACAATCAAAAGCATTTGGATAATAAAGAATGTAGCAAAAAACATATGTCTTTTTGGAACTCCTTTTCTTTTTCCATTGCCCATGTGATGTCTTTGTCCTTGTTCCTTTAAATCTGACTTGTAAAGTTGGCAATTCTTGTTCTTTATAATTATAAGTTCAGACAACAAAATCTTGAAAAATACCTTACCAACATGTAAAATAAGAGCAACAGTTTGATACTTTAAGTGTCCTTTAATATGATCCTTTTTAGCATCGAAAAATAAATTAGTTTTCCATATCTCCTTATAGGTGTCATATAGCACTTTAACTATATCATCTTATAATAGTTTAAACACTTTGGCTGCTGTTTGATTAACTCCTGCAGTGTTATTGTTAGTAATATTATCTAGGGTCCATTTAATTTCACTTTCCAGAATGTCTCTCACTAATTCAGTGAACAAGCCTTCGTACAAATAACTGATTGTTTTGTACAGGGCTTCACATATTTGCATCATCTCTTCTTTGTATCTTTTTTCTCTCGTGGATCTTTTTCTCTGACCCATTCTTTTCTCTGACCCATTTTTTTAAAAATTACATTCTATCTTGATTTCTGTGATTTTCTTAGATCAAACAGTTGTTCCTATTTGACTATTGCCTTCAATTTCTTTGCATTCCTTATTTAAATATAACTCCGTACTCTCCTGTGGAACTCATTGTATAGTTATTTTCTGTTACTTCTGATATATGTTTTGTTTTCTATCTTTCTTGAGCTATTTTCAATGTATCAGCAAATTACCATTTCAGTTTCCCTTGCTTATTGCCTTTCAGATTGTTTTTGTTCGTTTCATCTTTAATAATGTCCCAAATTTCAGTCCAGAGTTTTTCAGGCACTCGATTAATCAAATGGAATCCATTGATTTTATTACTTACCTTCACGGAATAATCATATAGAATATTGCTGAGCTTGCATCTTGTTGGTCTGATTATTATTTGGTTTTTTAAAATTTAGTTTATGTTGAAATTTTGCAAAGTGAGTTTATGATTTGAGTGATAGTATCAGGTCTTGTTTTTTGATATCTGAATAAAGCTTTGCTTGCAGAGTGTATGGTTAATTTTCTTTTGATATTGTCTATCTGTCAAGTCTAGATATTGTTTTTTAATTTATTAGAAGTAAGCATTTGCAATATACATTAAAATTTCATGACATAACTCTAGTACCCTCCCTCCTGTTATGTTTCATACAACAACATTGTTATTTTTAGTTCTTCCTGATGCAAATTTATTTCCAGTCTTAGCATTCCAGTTTCCCATAATCAATAAGATGACTTTCTGTGTGTGTTGTGTTCAGTGGTGGGATTCAAAATTTATTACTACCAGTTCTGTGGGTGTGGCTTGGTGGGTGTGGTGTGACTTGGTGGGCGTGGCAGGGGGAATGATACTGTAAAATCTCCATTCCCACCCGACTCCAGGAGAAAGTTACTGCAAAATCCCATTCTCCCCACCCCACTAACCTGCTCTGTCCTCTTGTGCAGGGCAACAAAAGAAGGCCCAGCCAATCAGCTGGGACTCAGGAGGCAGAGAATAGATGGAACCAGGGCCAGTCAAAGGTGATATTCCAAACTACTCAAAATTTCCACTACTGGTTCTCCAGACTAGTCAAAATTTCTGCTGCCGGTTCTCCAGAACTGGTCAGAACTTGCTAAATACCACCTCTGGTTGTGTTGACAAAATGTTGCAAATCATCATAAAACTATTCAACTTTTACTTCTTCTCTATCTGTAGCTTTGTCACTGCAGTAGAGATGACTTCGTTCGGACACCAAGTGAATTAATTCTGTCATGGGGAGGGTGTAGTATCAAAGCATTGATTTTGACACACTTTTTAAAAATAATTATCAATATTCCATTGCTTCAATATTTTTATTTATTTATTTATTTATTTGTCTATTTATATCTATTTATATAGCTACCTATCACATAAAGGTGATTGACGATTTCCAAACTTGATGCTCTTCTCATATGAAGTGACCCATCGCAATCCATTTCAGTTTGTTGATTTCCCAAATTACACTGTTGAATCATTACACTTCTGTTCTGATAACATCAAGGCTGCCCAGCTTCATGGTTCTGACACTCCACGGGCCAACTGTATACATTTCTTTGCAGCATCAAATTTTCCTTTTGTGTTGGGCATAGCTGGACATCCTTTTGGCCTTAATCCAGTCATATTATAAACACCATTGTCAACCTGGGGGTGGGTTTCATCTTCCAGTATTATGTTGGTACTGTGGTAGTTGTGAATGTCCATTTAATTTTCCTTGAAATAGTAGGGTTGCCTTTGTTCCTCCAGTGAATTATGCATTAGCCTGCCCCTTTGCCCACGAGCTGCCTATCACAAGTGAATATTCTTGGAATGCACATTGCTAGCATCATTGGGATATGCAATCCCCTTCACTACTGCAAAATAATATTCCAGGAAAGGAACCATTCACATAGAAAACTTTAAAGTTAATTTTTCCAACATTATCTCATGTCAGATTTCATTCTAAGTCATTTCATCATTTCTATTTCAAATTCATTTCACTCTGCTGGAAGTTGTTTAGCTCTTTCCACCCACTTCCAAAGCATTTTCTTTTCCATCAAATTGCTTTGCATATCCTCTGCCCCTTTCTATTCTTAACAACTCCTTTCTCTTTTATACTATAACAATCCTTTTATCTGTAAACCTAATGTACAATACCTTTCCCAGTTTTCATTTTTCCCCATAACAATCGATCTCTTATATATAGTTCATTCCGTCTTCATTATTCTTTATTTAATGTATAATTTCATCAAAGATTTTTTAAAAATACTTCTTATTGTTAGTGTAACTTCCAGGGATTATAGAGACAATCATAGCATCTACTATGTGTGTGTGGGTATGAATGCATATTATAATGTATGACATATATATGAGAAAGACATCTACAGATTTGTGAATACATGTGACATATTAAAAAGGGTATTCAAACAACCAGTTTCATTTTAATAACCTTTTTGGGAATATCCCTGTTACATGATATAATAGGGATAATTGAAGAATTTCCTGAGATATTCAGTTAGGTCAGTGAAAGTATTTTCTGCCTTCTAATGACTCCAATTAGTCAATGGCTATTCGCATATGAACTTGACCAATTCCCCCCCCCAAACTCAAATTGAATCAATTTGCGTAGTCAAGTTTGTCTTAATTTGATGATTCATTCAGGCATTTGAATATAATTGATTGTTTGAATTGAATGTAATTTCAATACTTATCTGAATCAAATTGTGGGAAATATGTATAACAATAACAATCAGTCCAGATCAATCTGTTGCTGGATGACAGCTTTTTTTTAAGTTTATAGGCTGTAATCCATCATATTGATCAAATGTAGATTGGAAGATAGATGATTTTCAATTTCCAGATTATGGCTGAGAAAAAGTGATGGGCCCAAGGTCACCCAGCTGGCTTTCATGCCTAGAAGGAGACTAGAGCCTGGATCTTAGTGATCTTAGTCTGGCAAGTTAACCACTACACTATATTGCCTTTCCATACACACATATGAAATATTGTGTACTATCAAGTCATTATCAATTCTTAGCCACATAGATTGATTTTCTCAGTGATAATTTGTCCCTAACCTGGTTTTTCAGGATTTCCAGCAGGGCACTCATTGTAATTTTATCCAGCCACCTTGCTGCTGGTCATTCACTTCTTCAACTTCCTTACATCTTTTCCAGATAGCTAGATCTTCACATAATGTGTCCAGAGTTGGATATTTTGAGCCTGACTATTGTGTTTCAAGTAAGAACTGTGGGTTGAATCATTCAATAATTCTCTGATTTGTTTCAGGGAGCGGGGGGGTTGGCTTACAGTGATGTACTTAAGAGTTTTCTTCAACACCAAATAAGCACAGAATATATTTTGTGACATGTAGTCTTGGACACTAGATCGAAAAAGAATAGATGCTGTTGGGTGCATTACTAAACCTTCTGTGGTCAGCAGTCTTTATACACTGAGAATACACCCACACATTTATTTCAAAGAGAGCTGCTTCTCCAGGCCTTAGATTTGTTTATAGGCCTTTTAGTTATTTATAAATTTGATCCTGCTCCTCCCCTAGGTCTGTGTAAAGTTTAAAATGCTTTCTGATCTTCAGTTTTATTCTTTATTATGGTAACTGAATGATACGTGCTTTGTGGTGGAAGAAAAGTGGTTTTAAATTGTAAGCTTGTTACAATTACTAATTAAGTATAGTGAACACAATTTCTACTATATTTTTAGAAAATAAAAAGAGAAAGGAGGAGGAAAGTGTTAAACAAAGAATAGAACAATAATCTTGGTAAATTGTTTAAAGACTAAGAACTGAATTTTCTGTACTTAAAAAGAACTACGTTAGATGACCATGAGGACTACAAGGTTACACCTTTCTGCTGTGTCCTTGGATTCCATATATTTTTCGTGTTTGATTCTCTCTTTTCAGATATTTCAGCTTCCAAGAGTTCCAACGTAATATTTTTATTTTGTTTCCAAACCATAAATTTTATCCCTAGATCAAATTGACATTACTGATTGCATCTCAAACAAAATATCAATGATGATAAGGAAGACAAGGGCATAAATGGTCTTTGTGCAGGGTAGATTGGGGAAATCAATATGAAACCCATTGCGGCAATGAGCAAAAGATTAGAGAGTAAATTGATGATAATTTAAAACTGTTTCAAAAGTATAATCAATACTAGGACCAAGAGAAGAAAAAAGACCCATTCTCAGGGAATGATTTCTGATTGATCGGTTATATATATATGTGTGTGTGTGCTGTTCAGCTTCCCTCGGGTATTATCCCACGTCATTGTAGTGCTGTTAAAGTTGTAGCAACGTT
>BHFT01068688.1:0-17500 GCA_004320025.1 Laticauda laticaudata
ATCTTTTCTTTTATGTATACAGAGAGCATTTGCACCAAGACAAATTCCTTGTGTGTCCAATCACACTTGGCCAATAACAGAATTCTAATTCTAATTAGAAAAGCCAAATCTGTAAAAATCAGATTCTTGTATATGAGATCTTATTATCTATCTCTGTGAAAATCAAGGCTGATTTGTGCATTCAGGGTAGACTTTTATCTATAAATGAATCATCACAATATTTCTGTAACATGCTTTTTAATGAAGCCAGCTCATCCATTCATCTATTCATCCAGCCTTCTGTTAAATCTAAATGTTTAAGAGACCAAGTGATGTGAATGCAGATGTGGAGCTGGTTCTGTGGACAACATATAGTTGACGCATTGTAGAAAATTCATCTACAAAAGGCTTTTGGCTTCCAGGGACCCTTAGATGTATCCAACCTTGATTTTCACTCTCTGAAACCCCAAAATAGAAATGGTTTAGAAGATTATTTTTGAAAATATCACCTTCTTTTCCTAAGCCAATTACAGTAATTGAATATATATGTTGCCTCAGCTTCCAATTTTCCTATTTTTCATGTGCAAGCTCTTATGTCAAACCTGCCAAGAAAACATAATCGTGCTATACCCAAAAGAGTGTTTGAGTACTACACCCACTTCAGTGGAGTACTCAACTACTTATTGATTGTGTAAATTGATGAAATTGAGGGGAAAATCATTTGAATGGATATAAAAATATCATTTACCCCATGCAGACTCCAGTCTCTAATATTAGCATTGAATGATGAAGAAACATGTATAAGCCAGTTTGTAATTGAAGTCCTCAGGTTACAATTTCTAAAAAGGTGTTCATTGTATCTAAAGTACTCATGTTTTGGTTTTCAAACTGGAGAGCTTTAAGAGTTAATTTTTCTGGACTTCACACTAGAAATCTCAATATCTGCTTCCAGAGGGACAGTTACACAATTTTCTGTTCTATTATTGTTCATTACTGAGCAATAGGAGGCCCTGTATAAATACCAGAAGTTATGATCTCAGTGCCTCATTTGTTCTTACAATGACCATGAGAGATTGAGAGAATTAGACTGACCAAAGGTCTTCTACTGAACACTATTGTTCACTGAGTTTTGAAATATACATTTTCCTAATTGCAATTAAGGATTCCTTACACAATTTACCAAATATGCTACCTTACAATAGAAAAGCAAATTGAAATAAACTTATTTGATGCATAGATATAAACTTTGAGTTTTTGAGAGTGTTTTATTTATAGATGGGTCATCCAACATAGCAGTCAGTTCCATCATATCACTTCTTTCTATAAGGAAAACAAATTAGTGATCTCAAAACCTTTCAGACTCCCAAGAACAATAGTTGATCCATTAAATGTAGCCTTATGAGCTATTACACAATAACAAAGCTCAGTTTGGTCCTCCATCAATAGGTTTGGCCACTCAAAGATATTGTCTGAGTTACTTAAGTTCTATACTTGTACAGTAGATCTATACTACCTGGTATTGTCATGTTAAGATTTGCACCTGATAACTTTTGTTCACAAGCAACTTTATGTCTAAGCTTCTATGCTATTGTCTAAGTTCCTTATAGAATAATGTGTTGGAACACAATAAAATTTGATAGACATCTTTGAAAAAGCTAAAATCAGTGGAAAAGTAAGAGGTTCTTGGAAGTTGAATATTCATTTCAAACAATTTTTCACACACACACACACACACACACACATATACACAGTAACTTGGAAAAATGGCAGTGTGAATGGACATGGTCAAATGCTGCATAACACTTACAGATTGTGGATTTGACTAGTGCATGGAATATTCCTTGTGTGTAATATCATCCCATTTGGAAATTAGGCTTTCCTAAAGAACTATTGAGTCCTTGGAGGCTCTTTGAGCTTGGTTGCTTGCTTGTAGGCATTTCATTATCTGACTAGGTAACTAGTCCCTTCAGTGCTAGAAGGGAGTGGGGTTTGCTTTCTGTTTATGTACATTAGCTTGTCCTGTCAGTGTTGTTTTCTGCTTGGTAGTTCTTTAATTAGGCTATTGTTTACTGCTAGATTGAGAATAGTCTATAAACAGAGAGAAAATCCCATTCTCTTTCAGCAAACGTTACCCAGTCAAGTAATGAAATGTTTGCAAGCAAACAATCAAGCTTAGACAGCCCCAAGGATTCCACAACTCAACCTTGAACTGCATATATTCCCTTCTATTAGTTTTTCCTGAATAAGGCGAGTACTTGGTCTCAATTTATGCAGAAACCAGTTATTCCAAGGATGCAGCCCTATGTTGTTGCTTTGCATTGGGAGCTGTAGCCAAACACTTTTGGAGGTGCTAAATTGGTGAGTCCTAACCTTACTGTATTGTGCTATATCATGTTGTAGCTGATCAATTTGAAGTGTCTGGTTACATTCTAGTGTCAATTCTATTCTTCAATTTGTTTCTCCCTAGTTGCCTTGTGTCAGGCAGAGAATTATCCCTGTGATTATCCACCCCCTCCCCAGCTCTTATTTGTTAGGATGAAAGAGAATTTGCTATAGAAATTTCTTCCAGGGAAAAGGGGAGGATTTCAATGATATGTTTATACATGATCAAGGGATATGTGTAAATGTCTATTGCTGCATAGTCATCTCTTCAGTGTTTGGCAGCCTCTCAGTCTAACTACACTTCCTTTTGATCCAAAGGGTAGATGTCATTCCTTTCAATGGGCTTTTTTTAACAGTAGTACTACTGGCAAGATTTGTTTTTCTCACCGTGTAGCTGTATACATCTGAACTAGACTGTGTTGTTTCTCTGTGTCATAGAATATATGTGGGTATGTGGGTACATGCATACTTTTTTTGTCATGTTTATGTCGTGTATATTGGAGGTGGTGACCTTATGAGAGCTGTATGCAATGAAATTTCATTTTAATATATGCCGATTAGTGTACATTTAAAGTGACAATAAAATTATTGTAAGTCTGGCACTATTAAGAAGGGCTGCATTACCTAAGAAAGTGATTTTTTTTTAAAGGCATTTATGGCATTTTCTTCTTCTCTTGGTAAAATGTGAATATTTTTCTACTTGCAAATTTGGTGAAGAGTTTTAAAACGCATTTGTGGCCAGCTGTAGTTGCATTACTGCCTGCTCACTAGTTCAGTAGTCTAGAAGCAAATCCCAAGAGACATTGCATAAGGCAGGGAGGTGGTATACTAATTATTAGGAGAGTACAAAGTTAGAAAGGATGCTTTGCACCACTAATGCTTTTCACCAAGCAATCCTTTGAAGCTGTTTAGGAAAAGCATAGCAAAGCTGAAGAATGAATTAATTTGTGCTGCTTCTCACACCTCCCTTCCAACAGGGAGGTATTTGTGTATGGTCAGCACATTTGCAGGTCTCTTTGAGGTACAAGAATCGGAAAAGGCACATCAATGAGGCAAATCTCTGACAACTTGCATAGATCTATTAGTTATACATGTAGCTAGGTTAGATTACTATGCTAGATTTCCTTTGAAGATTGTTCCCCTTCCAGTAAGGCCCACCCATCAACAGTGGATCCCTCACCATGTGTGTTATAGTCCCTTGACAGAACTGATGAAACACTTGCCAAAAAGGCTGGCCACAACCATAAAATAATATTTCTATTTCCCTACACGCCTCTTATCTTTCTCTTTGTTCTTTCCTCGCAGCTGTATGAAGCATGCACAGACATAGGAATGTGCACTGATGCAAATGGGAACCTGAATTTGATCTCCTATGCTTGTGTAAAACATAGGAGACGTGGGCTGATTCAGGAAGTTGCACCAGCATTCGCGAGTTGCTTGGGAAACACAAGGCCATAGGGATTGGGGGGGGGGACGACATTCCAGTTATATAGCACATGCCAACTGTTAACTCTTGAGATTTAAGGTAACCAGGCACACTTATTGATGTGACATTTGGATAGGGTGTTTATTCTTGCACACCAAACAATATGAGAAAATGGGGGAGGTGAATCAATAGATTCTCCATGCACTTCACTAGAATTGCAATGGTTTGGGGGAGTGATATCACGTAATATAGAAACTGTGAAGTGAATGGATCATGAGCAAACAGGAATGATTTGGGGAGCTGTTCTCACTGAAAAACAACAACGAAGTGCTGCCACATGGAAGCTCATTTCCTACTTTACTTCGTCTTAGCTTTCGTATCTAAGCACTTTCTGTTGCACATACTACGGTATATTAAATCGGAGCATCTAAAAAGTAAGGGATCTTTTTACTTTCTTGGGGGCGGGGGGAGGAATGAGTGGAGGCAAGATACTTTTGGAAAATGTGTGATGATAGGCTTGTTTTGTGATGTTACTCTCTCATCCACAAAATCGGGACGGAAGGTCCTGGATTTAATTGTAGTAAGAATCTGGCGACGGAAAGAGGCAAGTGGCACTTCACTTCACCTCGCTGCTGACCAGAGCTTCGCTTTATGGCTTCATCGGGAAGTAACGGGTAAATTGCGAGGCTGCCCGATGTCCCGGTTCCGTACACCGCCACCTGCGCGGCGTCCCGAACTACATCTCCCATCATCCCCGGCCGAGCGTGGCCTGCGCCGGTCGGAGCTGTTGGGAGTTCTGGTCCAGCACACACCTGGCAAGCGGCAGGTTAGGAGCAGAGGCTGCGGGAGGCAGAGAGCCGGCAGCTGCGGGATGCGAAACATGAAACGAAAGGGTTGCGTGTGCCTGGCGCTTTCTCTCCTCCCCGGCTCTGCGGGGAACGGGCGGAACCGGTGGGTGAAGAGAGGCTTCCTCCTGGCCATGTCCGTGGGCTGCAAACCGGAGAAGAGGAAGAAGAAGGAGAGGGGGAGACTCAGGCTAACGGCTCGCCCTGAAACTTTCCCCGAGGTGTGTGATCCGAGCCTGGGCGGGGAGATGCCTGGTGCAGCGCGGCTCCGCTGCTGCAAAGAGGAAAGGAAAGCGGGAGAGAAGGCAAAGAAGAAAGAAAAAGAAGGGGGAGGGGGAAAGGGGGGGAGAGCGTATAGAAAGAGATGCAGAGAGCTGTTAATTTTAAAGGCACTGAATTACGGGGGCGGACGGCTTGGTGGTGTGGGGGGGGGAGAACCGACGATCATTGAAACTCTCCGCCCGACTTTCAAGGCTTATGCGCACTCCCATCTGTCGAGATCTTTGGAAACGTGACGAGGAAAAAGACACACGCGCGCCCGCCCGCCCGCCCAGCCCGTNCCCGCCCGCCCAGCCCGTGCCAAACATCTCCGGTTTCCAAGCGAAGCTTATATACCGTTGGATGGTTCCAGCCGGCAGTCTCCGATCGCTCCACCGCGTCCCTCCCTCCGTCCTTTCCTCTTTTTCCCTCCTTCTCCCTCTCCCGCTGCTTGCTGCTGCTGCTCCTGCCCGGGTCTGCCCCTGCGGTTTCAAGTTTCTCCTGGCATCCGAGCGGCACAGTAACCTGTTACTGCCAGCCGGTTCCCTCTCTTTCCTGCCTCTCCTCGGCGCTCCACATTGAGTCATCCCATGCTTGCTCAGGCCTCCTGGGTGCCCAACGTCTTTTCTGCAGCCTGCTGCCTTCTGCTGGAGTTTCAGTCTCTCAGCCCGCATGTCTCTCTCTCTCTCTCTCTGTATGTGTATGTGTGTTCGTGTTAATGCTCACCCCAGGACCTAGCCTCCGTTCGCAGTGGGCTTGGGAGTCACCGGCCAGCAGCAAGTCTTTGGGGAATATAGCCTGAACTATGCATTAATCTGCCCGGGCAACCCAGCGCTCCCTGGCCATTCACTTGCTCCTTGTTTGATTTCTTATAGGCCTCTGCGGCAGAGATGGAGAAAATAAGGTAAGCCAAATATCTCTCCACCCCCCTTCCACACAAGCTCATTTCTTTCTTTTCAGGCAAACAGTCTAGCCCTTCTCTATCAGTAAGCATTGGTGCCCTCTGCCATGGGCTGCATCTCCTCCTTTGGTGTACCTGGGGAGCAAATGGCATGCAGGGGAACCAGTGAGGTGCTACTTCATTTGTTTTAGTGAATGTGTTTCTGCAAACATGATAATTGCAAAAGGAGCATCACTGCACTCTCCGCAGGCTGCAGGCTGAAATGTTTCTGTTCCAAGATGTGAGGGAACACTTGCTTAAACAAATGCAGTAGCATTTGTCACTACCACTTCTCAGTTTGACTGCAAGAGCCTGCTTCCCCCCCCCCTTCAGTGAGAAAAGCCAGATCAATAATTCCCAGGAAAGGGATGGGCCGTGGGAATGGGGTGGGGGGAAATGGGAGGTGGGGTGAAGCTACCAGTAATATTCATTCATCTTTAAAAAAAACAACAACAACCCTTTGCATCAAATCATCTAATTGCTAATGTTCATTTCAGTGTAAATGTTGCAGCACTAATATTTGATTTTATGTTTTATGTTTCTTGAGTAATGACAATTTCTCTTTTTTTCTTAAAAAAATGTTGTTTTCTCTGTGTTCAAAACGCTGTCTGCCTTCGGAAGTTTCTTCTGGATGTCACTCCCTCCTTTAAGTCAAGGAGGAGATGACAATTGGAAGAGGACAAGTTTTCCAGTTCATGTCTTGACTGCTAAGTCTGCTTTGGAAATTTCTTGTATGTCTTGCAGAAACTAATTCACCTTAGATAAAAACCATAAGACCTTGTTAAATTGTTGTCAGCTCTAGTAAAGTGTTACATATAGAGATAAGCAATCCAGGCCATGCTTACTAGAGACAAAGTCCCACTGAATGCTACTAGGTTTATATTGGAGTAAACTAGTTTTGTGATGTGAGCAACAAAGTAGAATTTTGAACCTAAAAAGAATTTATTTTGTTTAAATACTTAACACTGAGGCTTAATTTCTAGGATTCTTGTTGATTAGCTTTATTTCTTCCAATTTTTAGCATTGTATCCAACGGTTTTGGATTTTTCAGTCTTAAAATGGTTTCAATTAAGCTGGCAAACGTTCTAAACAAAAGACAAAAAAAGTAAACAAGTTCTTGAAGAAATGTGAATTCAGCCTGAAAAACATAGTCTGGTTTATTTTTATGTGGTTGTGGGAAAATGCCATCATTGGAACATGCAAAGAGTTTTAGAGTAGTTGTATATGAAGTTCATTCATGATTATTTTGAGTCATAGGAATTGAAGATTGGAATTTCTCAGGATGATGGAAAATATCTTGGTGAATATTCATTAGAGGACTTTGAGGGAATCAGTAAATATATTGCAGTATGATTTGTCATGATGTCCCTAAATGTTAATTACTTACACCAAACTTTGTCAATATTTTTGAGTGAATTATTGGTGGTGGTCCACCACTGAATTACAAAAAAGGAATGGATTTGAAAAGAATGAGCTAACTGATATTTTTCAAGGCAAAGAGAACAGTATACCAATACAAAAGATTTAAATCATATTCCCAAGCTAGAAATGTTTCTGAATAGATTCTTGTCTCCATAATCATGATTTTTTGTAGGTATTTTGTTAAAAAAAAAGTCTATAAAAATATAAATAATAGGAAGGCCTATTAGTTGGATGTTTTTTCATCATGTTTTCTATCCCAATAATTTATGATGGGAACACAAATATGCTCTTTTGGCAGATAGAAGGGACTGAAAAGAAAATAGACTTTTAACAGTATGCTAACGCCGTGAGAGTTTTGCTTGATGCAAGCCAGATTTTAAGAAGAGATGAAATGATATTCCCGAGAGTTTGCTGTCCTTAATTAATCTTCAGAAACACTTTTTTAGGGGGTCAACTCTGTTATTTCATAAAGAAAAAGGATCTTCACATAGGTGTAACTGACAAAGACATGGATCACTTTTCTTTTTTTATATCCTGTGTTGATGTGATTTTGCTCTTGTTATTATGAAATGTGAAAATCAATGTACTACATGCCCTTAAAATCCCGCGCTTGGTGTTTTTTTTGGGGGGGGGGCAGGGTGTTATCTTGATTGCATGTAAGTTCTGCTGGGAATTGTTCCACTCAAACATGATCTGGCAGTCTGCTTCTGGATATACAAAGACATTCACCTCACTCTTGGCTTTCCAGCTAACTTTTAAAATCCCTGCTGGGAATACTTTGCTTTTGGCACTGCCTTAGCTAATAGATGGGGCATGGACACATCCTAGGCTCAGGATGATGTTTGGGTTAGCATGTTGTTTGTTTTAGCAATGAGCTTCCATTTACAGTGCCTTAGCACTTTCTCATTTCCAGCTAGGTTGTCCAGCTAGCAAAAGTGTGCTCATGCTAAAAATGAGAAGAAGTGCTGTTGTTTAAATTCACACATGTGGCTTTTCTGTCAGTTGGAGGACATCACACGAACATGAAACAATCCTATATGGAGCACTTAAAAGAAATATGACAATTGCTTCAGTAAGAATCATGCAGGCATCCCTTGCCTTCTTGTCCTTTGTTTGAAAATCATCAGAAAAGTAAAATTATAGCGATGTATGCTTTTTCCCAGAGATCTCTCAAGTAAGAATGATTCCTGTTCATTGGATAACAAGAAAAGTATCTATCTATCTATCTATCTATCTATCTATCTATCTATCTATCTATCTATCTATCTATCTATCTATCTATCTAATTTTCTGCCAAAGAAGTAGTTAGAGAAATCTGGTAGATTATTTCTCCAGAGAAAAGTGGAATTATCCAGCCTTTTCCCAAAATCAGGACTTCACCCTAGAAGTGACTGCAACACTGCTCCTGAAAAGCTCAATGCAAGGAGACTTCATCAGTATTTTCCCCTGGGATTTAACTGAAGTAGGAAGCCAGGCAGGTTGCAGCCCACTGGAGAGAGAATGGTACAGGGAAGGCAGGATAGTTACACATTTCTTTTTGGGGGGCTACCTTGTAATTAAATCGATGCAAGAATACCACATACCCTTTATGAAAAATTATCTCAAATTTATCTTCTCAAAAGTCTGAAGCAACTTCTTTTTCATCAAATTGAATGAAAATTGTAAGAAGGGGCACGATATTTCTTTGCCTTCCATCAATATGTATTTTAAACATTCAGTAGTAGGAGACCAATCACAGCAATTCCTCCCCACCCCAATGCTAGTTAATATCAGCACAACCCCAAAAGGGTTTTGTAAAGATTTTTCTCTTTTGGTCTGGTGGGAGCCCTTCCTTTTGAATCATTAAAGCAGTTTCACCTTTTAAACAGCTGGTGAGGCTGCTTCAGAAGCTGTTCCTTGTCGCTTTCACTTGTACATGGATGCATGGACACTTGATTTTTTTCTTCCCCACATGAGTGGAGACTAATGAGAACTTTTTCTGAAGCACTTGCATGGACCTAGAAAATGATGCATCTACTTTAATGCTTAAGCAAACCAATCTGAGGATTTGTATAGCCCTGCCTTTAACTCTTACACTGAACTGCTTTTTTTGGTTCTCATTCAGCATCACAAACTGTTACCACTTTTTTAAAAAATAAATTAGTTAAATGTTTAACTCTACCTGATCAGTAATCATCCATTGAGCATGAGATTTCATGGTTTAGTCTTTAATAGGTCAAGGCAATTAAGAAAACAAGAGAGGGCAGTGTTAATAACTTTTTTTTCCAAGGAGTAATCACTTCAAAAGTAAACATTGTTTGCAACAGCATTCTCTTAGGCCTATCAACTCAAAAGCAAATTGTTTTGAACTGAGTAAGATAGATAAATACTTGTGGGATTGCAAGCTGAGACAGTCATGCTTCACTCTACCAAAGAATCTGCACATCTCCCAAAATGTCAGGGAAGGCCTTGATTCTTAGATTTACTGGGAATAGGAACACTCTTCATGCCCAAATTCTGAGATATTTGCATACTTCTGTATAACCAGCATTCTTAGCCAGAAGTAGTCCTTTGGTTCTATACTATACTCATCTAAAACAAACCCTGTAAAGCTAACTTTTTGGGGGGGTTGGCAGAGGCCGGATTCAAAAAATTTTTATTACCATTTCTGTGGGCGTTGCTTGGTAGGCGTGGCATTGCTTGGGCATGGCAGGAGAAGAATACTGTAAAATCTCCATTCCCTCCCCATCCAATTAACCTGCTTTCCAGCTCCATTTTCCTGTGCAGGGCAACAAAAGAAGACCCAGCCAATCAGCTGGGGCTCGGGAGGCAGAGAATAATGGGGTCAGGGCCAGTCAGAGGTGGTATTTACCGGTTCTCCGAACTACTCAAAATTTCTGCTACTGGTTCTCCAGAACTGGTCAGAAACTGCTAATACCACCTCGGGGTGGGGTATGGCGGCGGAAACCATCCAGGAAATAGTTATAGGCCAAAATAGATTAGTATTGGCAAATACTAATTTGAAATTGAACCTAAATTGAGGTACTTACGGTAGATTTCAGCTTTTTCATTCCAGCTGTGTACATTCCATGGTCACGTGATTAAAATTCAGACACTTGGCAACTAACTTGTATTTATGACAGTTGCAGTGCCCCGGGGTCATGTGATAACCTTTTGTGACCTTCTAACAAGCCAGATTCACTTAACAACCATGTTATGAACTTAACAACTGTAGTGATTCATGTAACAGCTGTTGCAAGAAAGGCCACAGAAAACCTTTCTGACTAGAAGACTTCCAAGATGTTTTCCAGATTCTATGATACTATATAGAAGACCTGATTTTTTTTTCTTTTTACACAAAACCAGTTTTGACTGGTTAAAGCAAGTCTGTTTTAGTTAAATGTCGACTTAGTTCAGATATTGCAATAAGGGCTGTGATTGGTTGGTTAGTTAGAGGTCTTTTTCTTACACAGTACGTGAATGCCTTATTTGTGAAAATGGCTTAACATATTGTGGGAACTGAGCTAATTTTGGTTTATTCAATAAGTGATAATGTATAAGTCAATGTAGTCTTTAAGAAGCCCTATTGAAATTACTTTGACTTCAATTAATCATGTCTGATTTAAACTTCATTGATTTCAGTAGACCAGCTCTGAATTTGACCCAAAAGACACGGGTGAGGATTTCAGTTGATTATAAAAGAAGGGAAAAGTAAAAAAAAAAAATCACAGGGAAAAGAGACTAACAGATTTTTCTTCTTCTTTTTTTCTAACACAATAATTTCACATTCTTTGTGTAATTAACTGGAATAGTGCATAGCTTAGCAGTCTTTTTGGTACCAAGGATCTTATAAGTTGCCTGATGGAAGATTCATGTTACTTGCATACCTCCACAAACAACACACACACAAATACAAATACTTGACACACCTATATAACAAAAATATAAATGTCATTTCTCTTCCTCTTTCATTCTCTTTCCTCCCATAGTCCAATTTTGCCATTAGGATTGGGAAACCAAACTGTTTCCTGATAAATGACAGGAAGCTACTTGTAATCTACTTCAATGATCATTTATTTTCAGCACCAAAGGCCAAATATTAGATGTATGCAGCTTTAGGTTAAAAGTTGCCCAACTATGTCATAGTATGTTTCTCTTAACACACACAAATCCTTGATGGTGATTCATGTGAGTCTTCCCCAACACACACACACACAAATACTATTAAGACCAACTCATCCTACAAGAACCTCAAAGCAAAATAAGTGCTTTCTTCCCTATTGTGTCCGCACAACTGCCTGCATAAGTAATTCAGGCTGAGGAAAACCCCAGGACAATCAAGGAACATTGAGTGAGAAATAGAAGTTTTTCAGATCCTAATCCTAATTCATTCTCTTAAGAGGAATGCATTATTTCTGTAGGCTCAAGTACATTGTAAACTGAGAGCTGTGTTTCAGATATCCAGACCTTACTCCTTTTAATTTTAATTTTTTAATTTAAAAAGAACTCCTTTTAATAAGTAAAATGGATGCTTTAAATGTATGAAAAGCGTAATTAGCTTTTTTCTTTTTAAAAGATCATCTGTCCCCCATTATTAAAAGGGGGTTCCCTCTCATCCTTTGGAGGTCAAAAATAATTTTTAGCAGGCTGCAGACATTTGACTCTAATGACTTTATCATCTTGACTGATACTGAATAAATAGACAGTTCAGAAAGAAGGTTGAAAAAAGAACAAAAATTGGAATACAGGTAGTTCTCAACATGACCAAAATTGAGCCTAAAATTTCTGTTGCGAAATTGTTAAGTGAATCACTGCAGTTGTTGATTTAGTAACCTGATTGTTAAGTGAATCTGGTTTCCTCATTGATTTTGCTTGTCAGAAAGTCACAAAAGATGATTTTGATCATCTGGCCTGGCAATTGTTGTAAGTGTGAAAAATGATCACATGTCACTTTTCTCAGTGTCATTGTAACTTCAAATGGTCACTAAACAAATGGTTGTAAGTCAAGGACTACCTGTACTTTGGCAAACGTATTGTATTAACCGTTCTTACTTTAAGCTACATTTTTGCTCCATGGAGATCCTAAGATATTTTAATAAAATAGTGGCCCATAAGAGTAGATAAAATAACTTCCTCCTAACTCAAGAGCTGAGACGGCCAACAGTTCCTCTGAAACATTTGTATGCAAATGGAGCAGAAGTTGCTTTAAGACTTTCAGAAAAAGAAGCTGGGTCTTCAGTCCTCTAGTTTATTACTAGTTATATATGTAAAAGATAAAGAGGACTGCTGCTGTTTCTTGTAATATTGCATTGCTCACCTTTCTTTTTTTCACAGTAGTTATTTCCTCCTCTTCCACCAAACCAATGTGAGAAGACAATGCACTTTTTCCATTTGAAAAAAAAGAGAGGGAAGGGTAGGTTTTGAAAAAGAATGAGAATGAAAATGAAAGATTGGGATGTATAGTATAGTTAGTTGTTCCTTCTACCTACACTCCTACTTGTTTCGATTCCTTTTGAGTAATTCATTAAAAAGCCAATTATTTTCCTAAAGGTGACCTTTAATATATGCACTATTTTTTTAGTAAAAGGTTAATAAGATTTTACACTGATGTTTTTTCTAGGAATAACAACTGCTATGTTATTGTTTTTCTGTGGCAGCATTTCAGTTGACAAATCTGGTTAATGTGGCTAGGAGGCACAAAGAAAAACATTTTTTCAACTTTATCATCCCAGACTCCTAAGCAATATCCTTTCAATAAAGAAGAATCTCAAAAGTTGAAGAATTGATCCAGAACTTAGAACCTATAGCTTGTTGAAAATTTCCAAAAAAGTTGTCCAAAAACCAAGCATCCAGGAAAACAATCCCTTTCAATCAGGACCCCTGTCAAAGACAAGGAATATTCTTGAAGTTACAAGATGTTAAATGTTATGTTTAAATCAAAATTCTTTTCTCTCTCTGAGAGATTGCACAAGCAGATGCTTTGTGTCTACATAGAAATAGGTACAGAGCTGTGCAAGATTGAAGTGAGATCAAATAGTTATTGCTGTATGCTTTTTCTGGAAAACAAGATTGTTTAAAATTAAGAGTCAGGTGGTAACATGTCTTCATATGATTAAAAACAACTGTCTGTCATCTAAAATAAAATTGAAATGTTTGTGTAAAAATAAGAATGACAGTACCTAATCAGAGGTTGACTACCATTTGATGGGCAATACATGCCTAATGTTTTATGCATTTCCTTTGAGAAGATTGGAAATGTATACTGCATAATGTACAAATAAATACAAAATATATGCCAACTATGCTGGATCTGATAGGTGAACATGAATTAGTGACACAGAATAAGTACTACTTCATTGGCAGATCATTGCTATATGTTCTAAGTCAGCATATCAGAAAGTTCATATATTCTACAGAACCAAAAAAAGTTCTATTACATTTCATTTAACTAAATTCATTTTGTACCTGTGAATACAAACTTCTTCAAGAAAAGTACAGAAATGAAAGGTGTCATTTAACTTTTAAAGTTGTTGCATTTTTCTTGCTACCCAAATCTGCAATCTATCCTAAAGCTTTTTCTTAAAACAAATATTGTTAAGCCATACTGCGAGATGAAAGTCACCATTGTAAACAAACTTTGCTTTAAATTCATTGAAGCCTGAGTTACTTTTGCACCTGATAAATCTTTGTACAAATCTAAACCTGGAACTTAGCTGTTGTTTTTGAAGTATTTATGTAATCGGATTCTCTGGGTAATCTGCTGAAGGCAAATCCATCATTTTTTGCATGTAGCTGAAAACGTCCTCTCTTTGATGGCATGCAAATGTCATCCAGTTTAAAAATGCATTAGATGTCCATTTGTAATGAACACAGAAAGAGAATTTTATTGCCATAAAAAAATAAGTGGAGGTAGTTCTTGCTTAATGGCCAATTTCTTAGTGACCATTCAAAGTTATGACTGACCTCCTCAGAGCTACTTACAACCCGATTCAAAGATACAATGATCACACACAAACACGTATCATAGTAACATGATTCACATGGGCATTTGGCAGTTTGGCTTCTGTATACAGATGTTTGCAGTGTCCTGCAGTCTCATAACCACATTTTGCCAATTGGGAAAAACAGGTTTGCTAAATGACCATGGCATTTGCTAAACAACTGTGACATTCGCTTAATGACCACTTCAAAATGGGTTATAAAATCAGTCACAGTCACATGGTAACCCGCTTAATGATTGTCACAACTTACAACTATAATTTTGGGCTTAATTATGATTGTACGTTGAAGTCTATCTGACTAGGGGAAAGAATCATATTCTAACTATAGAATATATTTCTTCTTTTTATGAAGAAACCTCTGTGTTCAATCTCAGTATATTAAACTATAACAAACTTCTTTACTGTGTACTCTTTAGATCAGACCTGTCAAACTGGCAGATATGTTACACACAAGCCACGCCCACCCCAGCTTCACAAAGGCAAAAAAGTCATGATACATCACGATCTGTCTTGTGACGCAATCAAGTTTGACACCTGTGCTCTAGATCAGTATTTTTAACTTTGGCAGCTTACCATGTATGTCCTTCAATTCCCAGAATTCCCCAACCAGCATGCCTGGGCTGTAAAAATAGATAGATAGAGATGCTGTCTTCTGTGTTTCTGCTGGTTTTGAAAACCAGGCTATAATCTCAGAAGGATGGGTCTTTAGGGTAGCTTGCTCTTATTTTATGGACTACTTTATCACCCGAAATTTATTAAGCTCATGCTTATGATTGGTTGTTGGCTGAAATATTGGTTGTATATTTAATTCCATTTTTAATTATCTTGTTTTTTAATGTTGGGTACTTTGTAATTAGACAAGTAGTTGAAAAATATTTTGAATGAATAAATAATCTCCAGCTATCATGGCCACCCTAGAGTTTGTTTATTTGAAGCATTTTATACCACTTCTAATTATTTCTCAATTCTCATTCTCGGTGGTTTTTCAAATCCTAAATCTGAAAAACATTTCACAGTAAAAGCCAGAGTAAGAACAATTCATTAAAATAAATTGGGAGACTTACAACAGCTTGTTTAGGGTCCGTTCAAAGTTACAATGGTGCCAATATATGTGACTTACGACCATTTTGAACAGTTATAAAAGTTGTAAAATGGGGCAAAACTCACTTAACAAATGTCTCATTTAACAATAGAAATTTTAGGCTCAATTGTGGTTATAAATTGAGGAGTACCTATATTTCTCACTTCCAGAGCTGCAGCCGCTGACTCCTGGAGCTATTACCTTCCAGGTATACTGAATATATTTATACTTGATACTTCCAGTGGTTTCTCATGCTTTGATATTTCCCATCATATGTGCAGTCACAATTCTAGTCTCTGGCTATCATGACTATAAAAATGCAAGTAAATCACATAGAACACAAAGAGATTGAGATCAGGTAGCTGAGTCCAAAGAAAACAAGCACACCATGGTTTTAGCAATACTAAATATTATTTTAATACCAGAACTTCTCACACCTGGTTTTTTCTATCAAAGTTAGGAGGAAATGAAGGAAATAGAAAAATAGAAAGTTGAAGTAAGACAGAAACAGATTTTGGCTGCAGACACAGGAAAAAAAATAGTGAATACTATTTTTCTGAGCTTTCTATCTGTGCATAGCTTTCTTCATAGGCTATGTTTTATGCAACCTGAACACATCTGTTCTACTTGCTCAAATCCAGGTAGCATATAAAAGAAGCAGCAACTATGAAACATCTAAATATTTCATACTAAGATCTGCAATAACAAACCATTTTAGGATGCAGAATGCAGCTCCATTGATAATTCAAAGGCACTGACAGTTTTCTTTCCTAGCCAAGTCAAGGCATTATAATAAAAACCAGTGCCAATTAAATTACCTGGTTCTGCAAAACAAAGCTGTGCTTGAAGATAGAGAGAAATGGTCAGCCCCTAAAATTTTAACATGTTGGCATGATACTATATGATGACACTGTAAAACTAGAATATTCTACTGACCAAATCAAAGTTGCAATTTGATTAAGATGTTAATTAATTAAAATATATATATACACATAGCCTACCCTGCTTTTGTGCTTTTAAAATATCTGCTTGACTTTCAGAAATTAGCAACTAATTATCAACTGCTAATGTCTAAACTATACGTCAAATATCAGCTGAAGTTATAGTTATAAAGCATAGCTGAAAAGTTGCCATCTTGTTCAGTGCAATACCATTTTAAAGCCATGTTTAAGAGTGTAGAAATAATACTGGTTTGCAAACAGCTGAAGAGGGGGGAACCATCTTTCTTTGATTCCTGATGTCACTGTGTGTATGCTGGTACAAGCAATATCACAGTTAGCTATGTTCAGTAAGGCTTGGTATGAGAAAAAATGCTCAAAATGTCATTGAAAGGGTGAAATGCGACATTTCAGGTATTGGTAAAAGAGAATCTCTGATTCATTGCCTATAATGTTTTGGCAAATCTATTTATTATATCACCAAACCTAAACTAAACTCTTCATTATACTGTATATGCAGACTGTGATTATTCAGATTCTCTGGCATGGTCATCATTTGCCATGATAGAAACATACTGCTGGGAGTGATTAAAAAAGGTGCTCATGGAATTTCCTGATGAAATAGAAGGTGGCTTATCTTAATTCACTGGTATATGTAAACTGTGCTAGTCTGCAAGTGAATTGCAGTAAGAATCCTTCTCTTGATACCTTTAATGTTCTACCTCCACAACTTGAGATGTTTTGAGATGTTTACATTCATGCTAGTAAAGCAATAAAAATATTTACACAATGGGATAGGAACGTAGAAGTTGTGTCAAGACTTAAATCAATTTTAGCATTCCACTACTTAAGTTGTGTGAATTTTCTCAGAAATCTTTTGCTCAGTTCATGTTTCCTCTGTTGTTTTTCTCAAGCAGCCTTCCTACATTCGTTCCCTTTCCTTTGGGTCCTTTTCTCTCAGTCACTGAGCTACATTACTTCAATTCTATTTCACATGACACCTTTCTCTTCCTTCACAGAAACCGGAATATTGCTTTGTTCTTTAGGCAAACTAAACATTCTCAGCCAATATACTAGATGATGAGTTGGTATAACTGCCAGGAAAAATTGGATAGATAAAAGACTAATAGCAAATACAGAGGCACAACATAGACTGAGAAGTTGAAAACTGTCCTGAGAGACAGAAATGCCAAACAAGTTCTATCCCATCTCCAAAAACAAACGTGTAGTTGTGTCTCTGCAGTTATCA
>BHFT01068688.1:20000-34248 GCA_004320025.1 Laticauda laticaudata
AGTCTATTAAACTTCTATAACAAAATTATCTATTCTGTTACCTAACCATGTCTTTTTATCCAACCATTGATAAAACAAATCCCATATCATATAAAATTGCTTATCTTCTTGTTCTCTAATTTCAGATGTCAGTTTACTCATTTCAGTACAGTCTTTAATTTTTAATAACTTTCTCCTGCATAGGTATTTTGTCATTTTTCCAGTTCTTCGCACATACAATTCTAGCCGCTGTTAAAACATTTACAATCAAATATTTCAATTCTTTATTGTGGACGTTGACATCTTCATGGTACAGAATTTCAGTATCCTACTTTCATCTTACTTTGACCCAGGGTGTGATTCAAATTTTTTAACAACTGGTTCTGTGGGCATGGTTTAGTTGGTGGATGTGGCTTGGTGGTCATTGTTATTGTCTGGGTGTGGCCAACTCAATATCACTCACATCGAGGCACGCATCTCCTCACCTGGCTCTCATGACTGTGGGGATGCTGCAACAGTCGTAAGTGTGAAAAATGGTCATAAGTCACTTTTTGCAGTGCCATTGTAACTTTGAATAGTCACTCCACACAAGCAAAGGACCAGCAAAGGTGGGGGAAAAAACTCCAGAGACGTTCCTGAGACAGAAAGTCTAGTCCTGCCAAGAATGTAATAAGGGTTAATAGAGAGGCAGTTTCTGTAAGCAACACCAGAATCTTTCCTTCCTGCCTTCCTGACAGGATTAGGCCAGTAATTTCTTCTAACAACCGGTTCTCTGAACTGCTTAGAATGTAAACAACTGTTTCTAAGGAATAGGTGTGAACTGGTAGAATCCCACCCCTGCTTTGGTCTGCTTTGAATCACTTACTGTATCAGTCCATTGGCATTCTTTAGCATACAAATTCCAAGGTTGGAACCTCCAAGTTCAGATATATTTTAAAAGACTTCCTTTGTTTTTCCATATCTGTTTCTATCTTCAATGTCTTTACAGATGTTATTGTAATACTGCATCTTGTCTCTTCCAACAGTTGTATTTCTTGGGTTTTGCTTTTGCTTTTCTTCTTGGCAATTTCCATGGTTGGTTCTGACATCCAGTTTGCTTTCTTTCATTTCTTTGTTCTTGGCAATTTATTTTTCCATTCATCCCTAACAACTCTTAAGATCATCCCATAATTTCTTTGATTCTCTATCAATGAGGTTGGGGACTTCAAAGCAACTCATGAAGTTCTCCTCAAAAATGTTTGGTATATACTTATATAAACTGACTGGCTTTCTTATTTAGCTTAACCTAGCACTTGCCCTTAAGCAGTTCATGATCTGTTCCATAGTCAATACCTGACTCTATCCTTAACGGTATAATTGAGTTCTTCCACTCTTTTTAGCAATAACAGAGACAATTTGATTTATAGACATTCCATTTGCTGATGTCCACTTTTAGAGGCATCATTTTGGATTATAGAAGATAGGAAATACACATCTATAATCATTTACCTGGTATTTACTTCGGCAGGAAAAAAACCCAACTCTATATTGGCAATAAGTAGTCTGACTCAGCCTTAACTCTCATGCCTCTGGTTGTTAATCTTGATCTACAATCCATTGTAGATCATTGTAGATAAGATAAACTAAAGAATCACAACTTTCTTAGTCCTGTGCAATTTTCTATTGACATAAGAAATACGGTTTATACATAAAAATCAAATTCCTAAGAAAACTTTTAAAGAATTTTAATTTTTAAAACTCCACAAATCTTTCATTATTCCTTTGATTCATTTTGGGCCATATGGAAAATACAAAAGGCACCTTCTCAGTGGAGTCATTTTAATATCCCATAATATCTCAGAAGAACTGTATTGTGACATTATAGAAAATTTAAATTGTGAACAATCTAAAAGTGATAGAGTGCTGATGTCATGTGCCTTTTGTTGCCATATGACTGTGATGGCAAACCTATAGCATGCATATGCTGGCCAGCTGGTCTTTGGGTTTCTGCTGTGCATGTGGAAGGGGGCAGGGCACATGCACAGGAGAAGTGCATGCATGTGTGGGGGGAGAGGCACATGCGTGGAGGATGTGCACATATTGCATTTTGGGGATGAGCATGCACACTTTGGCACTCAGTGCAGAAAAGGTTAGCCATCACTGCCATATGACAACAATAGTACATATTAACAGGATACTACTATTTGGCATCTTCACTAGAGTATAATATCCTGACACCAAACCCAAGCAAAATTACCCAACTTCACCATTCACTCAGAGTGCCTAACCAGGTCAAGTTTAGTTCAGTAAAAAAAAGTAATCGAGTCTGGATCCACTATACATTTTATGACAGCTTAATTTATGATCATAGTGAAGTCCAGACTTACAGATAGATCTTCCTCCATCCTCCGTTCAGGATTTTTGACAGCAACTTTATATTTAGTTAACAAGTATATTTTGAACTGAATTTTCTTTTTCCCGCCAATCAATATCTCTTTCATTATAGTTTGTTTCTCCTATCTCTGTTAGCTCTGTTAAACTTATTCTGTATTTGAGCTATGCAGGCTCAAATCCATAAACTATTTAACGTTCAAGAATCCGATTTATTTCAGCATAGCATCTTTCATCAAAGCTCTGGTAACTAGCAAGGAAAGCCAATTACTTCTTTGCAGACTTCAGAATCAGAAATCTTTCTTTTTCCATTTTAAAGTGCTAAAATACAATGTTTATATCAGACATATATCTCTATGCTTTGATATTTTTTCTTTGGCTTTTTTGTTTGGATGGATTATTCTAACCAACCCACAATTAACACACAGTTGCCATTTATTAAGAAACTAATGTGTAATTTCTTTTTGCATCCTCAGGTTCAGAATTTCATTTGCAAAAAGAATATCAACTAGAATGTATATTTTATTCAACACATGATCCTTTTTGCTTTCCATAAAAAGAATACTAAATGTATAATTCCAGACTAAATGTTGTTAGGGTCATTTGGGAAAATACTAATTAAGCTACAAAGTTCAGTAGGAACAAAGGCTCTGCGTGTATAGTTTTAATCTTCAGCATCTAGGATATGTTTGTGTTTAATATGCTTTTCTGCTTACGCTCTACTCAGAACAGATAAAATCTTAATCATAAAATACCCTAATATTCCAAAAGTGATAAAATAGATGGTATAATAAAAGCGAGAAAGCAGATAAAATATGACAGACATAGAATTAAATGTGATTCCTAGTGGAAAGAACTCCACAAGTATTTTTAAACTCTCCCAAAGCAGATGGGTGTCAACAAAGTAGAGAAAGAAAGGAAAGGGGAGGGAAGAGGGAGGGAGGAAGGAAGGAAGGAAGGAAGGAAGGAAGGAAGGAAGGAAGGAAGGAAGGAAGGAAATGATTGCAGAAGTCAGGGCTGTTTTTATGACAATTGATATGGCTGATGGGGATTAGGGACTTAAAAATAGCCATTTCATCAATATAATAATTTGGTTAAGAAAGACTAATTTGAGTAGGACCATCCAATTAGTAAACCTAAATATCAGCTTAAAATTGAAGTGCAAACTGCTTCAAACCACACATTCAACTGCATTTCAAAGATTTCTGCTTGAGACTATGAGCAAGATCACCACTTAAAGAAGAACGGCCTTCAAACACAAAACACAAACTGCAAAACCAGCCCTATCAACAAGCAGAGTTAAATAGCTACTTTAGATGACAGATCTTGGCAGACAAATATGCTGTGGAGAAGACAGAACTATGAGTTCCAATCAGCTTGCTCTACCTTTCAAAGTTAGCTTGCTGTTTTCAGATGTGATTGTCCCATCATGAGCACTGAAGTAAATTTAATCTGTTAGTCCAGTTGGTTTGTATGAATGCAATGGATGTGGAGGATGCCATCTTCAGGCGCTCCATCTGGTTGTGTTAAAACATCATGCTAAAGCATTATATGCTAAATAAAACAGAAAGGTGATAATTGGTGTTGCAGATTCACAACATAATCATGGACTATTTGGCTACTTCATTATATGTTTTTCCCTTCTTTTTAGGTAATTGCACATTGCCCCTTTTCAGATTGCTTAAAAACAAACTTAAATAAACCATAAACAAATTATATGCACTTCTTGATACATCATACAAACCACAGTTTCACCTATGATTTACTGCCATGAAATAAATCATTGTAAATTCTTGGTCCCTTCCCTATCGATCTAATCCCTAAACAAACCATTGTATGACTTAGAGTAATAAGCAGTATTTCAACACAGTCTTGTCAGATAATGTGCTCCCTTGGTCTTTATTAATAGTAAGCAGTTCTGCATAGTTGGCATATATAGTCTACTGTATTTAGCAGGCCCACAAAATTAGCTGTCTGACTACTTTACTCATAACGGCAAGGTTGTAAATAATAAAAACATCACAAAATATTAATGCTGAAACACAGTTGAAAATGTTAGTTTTAAATTAAGAGGACTAGCCTAAAATATTTCAATCAAAAGTGACATTTGGCCATTAAAGAAGATCCTAGGGTTTAGGTAGTTAAATATATGAGAAAAGGAGCACTTTCACATGGCTTGATTAATAGAAAATGACCAGTTAAATTGAGCGTGTAAATGGATTAGGAAACAGTATAGTTAACAAAGTACTATCAAAATCCTTAGACTCACAAAGTTTAATCTTGCAGGTCAAGTACTGGACAAAGTTCAGTTTCTATACTGTTTTATTTTTTATTCTTATGAAAAAAAAAAACCCAGTCTTCTAAATGGGGGATTAGAACATGAAAAAATAATCAGATTCTTTTTCAATGCCAATAAGTTTGCCAAAATGAGCTTCAATCACAAAAATCATAGAAATTTAAAGATAAAAGTACATCAGTTAGTGTATCTAGGTAGCAAAGTAGACATTTTAGGAGGAGCTACCCTATCATACAGTGCTGTCATTAACATTAGATTCGCAGATTGTGATACATTGCCATCAGGACCTTTTTCATATTTATTTATGGGAGAAGCAACATTCAATTCCATTTTGGAAGTGGACCTCAACCTAAACTTCTCAGAAAATAGTCTTGGAGAAAATTTCTAGCATGTTTTCTTTTCCTCCTGCCCCCTATTCTAAAGAGGCCACTACTGGCCCTAATTCTGTTATATAAAACAATTTATCTTTTAAATCCCTAAAACATTTTCTCAAACAAAAGGCTTTTATGTTTCCATGTGTTACTAGAATGCTGGAGAATTTCTTTCAAATTTCTCCTGGAGATAACAAGATATATAAAAAGTTCTATATAAAATATAGAGCTTTCTGTATTACTAAAAATGGCAAAAGGCAATAAGGATAGTGTTTTCTATTTCCATTATCTGAAGCCCCCTTTAACTGTCCATGCTTCCAACCCCACCAACCCCCTCAAATCCAGAAGATATCTTCCATTGGGATTTAACTGAAGCTAGAGACCCCATACTTTGGAATAATTATAGCACAATGAAAAAAAGACATGCACATATTTGCACTGTTTTCAGCCACCTAGTAATATAGGAGTCTCATCCATGAGAATTTTTCTAGCATATTCTTTTTCCTTTGAAAAACAGTTTCTTTTTATACTAAATTGAAAATGAAGAGTTAAAAAGCTATTGCAAATGGCCTGACACCTCTTATATTTGTAAGCAGCAGCACTTACAGCACCTATGTCTGAATAGCCTGTGAATGCTTAGATTCCAAGAATAGAATTTTGTTTTCTAAAATTACAAGCAACCAAATTCTGAAAAAAAAGATCCCAGCACTGAATGTAGTAATGCTACAAACCCACATTCACATTGTCTTCTTCCCTGTACCATCTTTCTTAAGCTTGCAATGTGTAACTCTTATTGAAGCTGAATATTCTCTCCTCTTAATAGGAATTTGCTGCAAGTAGACTGGGGCAGCAGACCTGTATTTCCTTAAGCTGTATTCATTCAGTCTCCCTCCCTCCTCCTTTTTTTTCTTTTGAATCACCCATTTTTGGGAAATATGAGTATTTCCATTCTTAGAACTTTCTTATTCATAAACCAGAATTAGAACATATGCATATAAAAACAATTTCTTGGGGGGAAAATAGCTCAGTCATTACTCAAAGCTAGCAAATTGTGCTGACAAGCCTCAATTAAAGGGCAATGCAAGGATAGATAGATAGATAGATAGATAGATAGATAGATAGATAGATAGATAGATAGATAGATAGATAGATAGATAGATAGATAGATAGATAGATATACATACACACACACATACACACATATACATGCATACATACATACATATATTTTCATTTAACTCCATAGCTATGGTTGCAGTCTCCTTTGAAGATAACCATTTTATAGGTTTATTTCGTAGATTGTAATCTGCCTTGTAAAAGCCATCACAGTAGAGACTAGCTTTCTTCCACAAGAGATTTCAAAGCACCGCACAATGCTGGAGGACTGTCAGCGTTTTTCAAGTTGTGTGTTCCTTTCATTTGTGAGATCATAATAACTAAAGTGGGAAAAGGGGTCCCTGATTCAATCCATTGTGATTTGATGGGCTGTCCCTGTATCATCTTTCTCCTCATGCTTTCATGCTGCATACACAAGTATATTCTGAATGAGTCACCATGCTGTCCCTTGTCCCCAAATGACTTTGCCAATATTTTCTTCAAATGACAGCATCTGTCCTTTTGGCTTATCTAAAATGAACAAGACCTATACTTAGGCAAACCCATGCAGAGGTATTCTCAAATTAGTATGCTCTAGGGATGATCCTGCCAAAGGCACATTTGTTCCCTGATTGTCATACTGTAGACTGATTTATACATCATCTAGTGTTGCTTTAGAGTTGCTAAAGGCCAGCAGCCCACATGCAGAAGAATATTGTTTTAACAATTTATTCTTGACTGGCGCAATATATGCTGGATTTATGTTCTGTCCCTGTATAGTCAGTATGGTTGGTACAATCCATCTTGATTTCACAGCTTAGTCAAGATAGACTTGCAGTGTTTTAAAAATCCAAATTATTATCAGCAACTGAACACACTTTAGATAATTCTAAATTTTCAGTACTTTTTAATAAACAGTAAAAACATCACTAAGGTTGACATAAATTATGTGCAAGGAATCTGGAATAAAATTTGGAATATTCCTTATTAATAGATCAAGAGTATGAAAGAATATTAAATACATTGCTAATGACCTTAAGATGAGACCAGTTCAAGGTGTTTACTGGACACCACAAGAATGTTCAAAAAAGGGTAACTATTAAAGCTCCCATAGCAGGTTTCACTGGGTCAATGACAGGGCTGGTCTATTGTGGGAACATGAAAAAGAAATCAATTTGCTAACCTGTAGGAGGTCAAACATAATCCAAAATAGATTTAATCACACATAAGATTCAACTCCACTTAGGCTTTGTCATTAAAAATTCAATCAATTGACCTATTTTCAAAGTTGGTCCTCCAAGAAAACAGCTGGAAAGAAGAGGGAAAAAAAGAAAATTGCTAGGATTACATCCAAAGACACCAATAAACAAACAAACAAACAGAATACCACTCCTAAGACTTTACTGAATGCAAGCTGGATCTACTATTATTTTCCAAGGCAGTGGAAATGAAGCTAATGGTAACCCTTGTTCTTCTGGTGGAGGGCATCTACTATTGCACATAGCAGATATTTTCAAATTTTTTTCATTTCATCTTTCTCTTTTCCTAATTGTGCTACATTGCAGCTTACACGCAGTGTGAAGGTTTCCAACATCAAAATGACTGGAAATTGCATGTTGCTAATATTTTATTTGTTTGTTTGTTTCTTTCTTTGTTGCATCTCTTAAGTCTTTTTAGGAGAAAATGTAAAAGGAGCAAAACAAAAAAGTGTTCAAGGGCCACCTATAGCTTTAGGACAGTACATTTTTCACTGAGACAAGTTGAAATACTTGCTTCACGAAAGAAAAAAAACTTTTTGGCAATGTTAAACATGTATTAGCATTGATGGGATTCTTATTCAATCATACAAATTGATTGCTGAGTATGTATTGCAATGGTGAGAGGAAAGTAGAATTTCTATGGGATGATGAATCGGCAAAGCATGTTTAGCAAGCCAAGATCAAGGTTGGAAAGAGTGGAGGAGATTTAGAGACTCAGAAAGGAATTTTTGATGATGGAACATAAAATGAGCTACAGGCTTCAAATTTTGGAATGGATAGACAATTCTTAGTCTTTGGGGAAATAAAATGGAGATGATAGATTTGCCAAGTATCTCCCTGGACCACTAAAATAGAATGAACATTATAAAACAGAATGAAAATTGTAACCAGATTTTTTTGAGTAGGGTAAGAAAAAAAGTGAAACATCAAATTAATGTACATGTTAGGAGGTACGGGATTTAATTATGCCTGCCTTTTAAATGATGCCTGGATTTGTATTTGTATTTATTAGTCTCTCTTCAGATTAGCAAACACTTTGACTAATAGCAATAATATTGGCACTCAGTCAGTCCTTTAGGAACAACAAGAGTTAGTTACATGAGATTTTGTTTTGAGGATTGAGACTTGTTTCTTCTTTTTTTCAGGAGAGATTAGCTTTGGTTTATACACACAAATTTTTGGAATAAAGACTGGATTCCTACTCCATGGAAGCGACATCCAAATTGTAAACGATCAAAAAGAAATTTGACTGTTTACTATGTAGCTGAATGAATTATCTCAACACGACTTCTATGACAGGGACCAGACTAAAACCGAAATATAAAGTCCTGATTCAGATAGAGGAATCTTTTAAGAAGATTCTTTTGTTGTTGTTGTTGTAAAATTTGTTGCTGTAAAAAGCCTATCAGATTTGCAAATTTGATGGCAGATATTTTCCATTTTCCCACCAAACTAAGTAGGATAAACAGTACTATAGAAGGCAGAAGTAAAATTCAAACTGTTTTTCATAGGTTGGTGAAATAGACTAAAAAAAAATACCAAAATAAATTAAATAAATAATTAAGAAGAGTAAAATAAAGACATTATTAAATTAAAAAAAGAAAGAAAATGTGAAAATCATATCAATTGCTTCTCAACATTTTGGCTAAAATCAAGTGTCAGATGAATGAAACCAAACACTAGGGATAGAATGAGGAGAACTCATTTGATTATAGCACATGTGAAACTGATCTTTGAATTGTAGTGTTCCCAACTGAATATGAATCAGCAGGTCAATGTAGCTTCCATAAAGACAAATACAATCTTAGGCAGCACAAAAATATCATTTTCAATATACTTGTTCCCAGAGTTGCTTTTCATGAGCTGGGCAGCTGTATAAATTTGATGAATAAATAAATTCATGAGGAAAAAATGATTCCACTATATTCCACATTGATTATATTCTATCCAGTGTACTATGTCCAGTTCTAGGAACATATTTTAAGAAATATTCCAAGAAAGAGTGAATGAATGATCAGGGACTGAAAATTTATATCTTAAATGAAAAAGCTGAGGACATCAGTGAAGTTTATTTTTGAGAAAAAAGTGACTAAGGATGGATACCCAACATGACCAGCTGAAGGACTATCATACAGAAGGTTCAAACCTATTCTTTATTGTTTTAAAGCATAAGGTATAGAATTGGAATTTGGATTCCTACAAGGATGTTAGTAGCATAATGTCTCCTGAAGTTCTTGAAGATGGTCTGGAAATTGTTCCAGGCCCTGAATGTAACACAATCTCTGCAGCCAGTGGCAATCTAGGAGTGCTAGATTATGAACATTTGAAAAAGCTGCATTGCTTTCCAAGTTCAGTTTGTGTTGATATATTAAAAAAACCGATGTAGCTTAATCCCAAATCCCCTGCTTTCTTCTTTGCAGTTACTTGCTCAGCACTCCTGTTCTCACAAGGATATCATTTGCAAGTTATACCATGGATATATTTGGTATCAACAATACGTTCTGGGTTTTTTTTCCTCAGGAGGTCCCCATTGGATGGAATAAAGTGCCATTGGATAAATTAAAAAAATATTTTCCTCTCCTTAACTAGTTCACATGGAAGCTGAATACTTATTTTATTTTACCTAGGCCTTGTTAGTATGAACAGTGTTTTACCATTTATTGTTCATGCTGTTTTAAATTTTATGTGTTTTCTACATAGTCTCATAAGCTTCCTACAGTATATTTATTTATATTTTTAAAAAATGTTTTATTAAAATTTATTTCAAGATTACAATCTTATTTTTTCATCAATACTGTCCATTGATGACATGCAAACCATGTTTGATTCAAACCTTAATATCTGTAGTGAAAGAAAACTGCAGGCCATCTGAAGAGTTACTGTGTTGGATGGGTTAAATATTTAGCTCAGCTTCATCTAGCTATATGCATAAATACTAACCCTCTAAACTTGATTCCAAAATTATCATTGTTGATATCATTCTTTGATATACAAAGTTATTTTTCTACATGTATTATATAGTATACCCAAACTGTTGATTCTATGCAGCTTTTACATATATCACCCGAAGTAAGTTACACTGAAGTATCTTGGCTACTTTCTGATTCTCATTACTTCATAGGTTGCTTGGACTTGATTTATTAAATAAGGAACAGTCGACTGCCTTTACATAATATGCCTAGCCATAAATTAAAGTTTAACAAGGCAGTAGCCCGATTCTCATAATTTACTAATCTAAATTCTAATAAATCACATATGGGAATACCATTGACAGGCAGACTCATATCCTGCTGTTGTCCAGTCCTCATCTTACATGATGCTGGCCACATTATCATACTGGCGCTTGATGTCATGCCAAGGATTATTGCACACTAACTAAACTGTACCAGTACTTGCTGCACACTGACTAAACTATACCAGCAAATAGTGGCATCCCATGCGGTCCTTGGTGCTTTCAGAGCTTGGCTGTATTCTTGCAGACATTTCATTATCAAACTAGGCAATGTTATCAGTGCAGTGATATCTGATCCTAGCAAGGCTGTTTTAATTACATTATATAACAATATACTGTATAATGGTCCCAAGGAAGGAATGAGAAATATGCCAGTTTCTACTTGGATTATCTCTCTCTCAGGTTCTAATTTAGCTAACTTGCAGGTCAATAGAGAGTTGATATATCATTTTTAAAAGGTTAATATTCTAAAGCTAACTTCTTTCTATGACTGTGTGAGCCACTTGGCAAGATGACAATGAGAACCTTTAATATCATCAAAATAGGCTCAAAAAAACACACAAGCCATTCTGGTTAGACCAGGGTTGATATAGTACAGCATTGACTTCTTCTAGCATTTAGCTAGATAAAATTGCAGCCTTTTACTTGTGTTTCCTTGCAAATAGTATTCAAGCAATAAGATCTAGCCCCCTTGTCTTATTCTGGTATTTAGATGAGCTGCAAAGGAAAAAAACAGAGACACCAGTTTTGCCGGAGGCATATTCATTCCCCTGCTCATCATAAATGCTTTACTGCATATTGCTTGGAATTTCATAAGGCTATAGGAAGGGTGTTTTGTTTCTTGCCTCACATAAAACCCAGTAGTGGGATTCAATTATTTTTTACGACCGGTTCTGTGGGTGTGGCTTTATGGGCGTAGCAGAGGAAGAATACTGTAAAATCATCAGTCAGGGGAGGTATTTGCTGGTTCTCTGAACTGTGAAAAATTTCTGCTACCAGTTCTCCAGAACTGGTCAGAACCTGCTGAATATGACCTCTGATATAACCATGAGTGAGAATCATCCAATAGATGTGTTTGAAGTTTTGCACAATCTGGTAAATCCATGCTGTCTTATTTCCCAAGTAGAGCCATCTGTTCAATGCTGTGTAGTGTGATATTTTTTTCCTTCTAAAATCAGACAGATCAAAATCCTTCAACTTGCTTTACAGATTTATTCTTGGTGAAGTGCATCCTATGGGTTATTTCAGGCAAGTTTCATTGGCAAAACTGGAAAGGTTCTGCATTTCTCAAATTAATCTCTTGTGTGTTACCCAATCTTGGCTACTTTAACCTGCTGGGAGATGATTATTTCACTCTTAAAAGCAAACAGGGCCTCACTGATTTTAAAGTTATTAATGAGTAACTCCTGCTCAAATCTCTTTATTTCTCTGTTCCTTCTAATTACTGGACAAATTCTATTTTTTTATTTTAGGGAAGTTAATTGAGAAAGAAGTGCTTGAGCAGATCTGGAAATCAATATCAAGCTGAGTTTATGCCCGGGTACAATACAGAGAATGCACTCACCACTGTTTGTGATTATCTCCTTTTGGTGATCAACAGTGGGCCTTTCCATCCATCCTGCTTCTGTTGTTAGATCTACCAGTGGGTCCCAAAGGTTTTCAAAAGACAACTGGACTTTGTTTTTTCTTGAAGATGTTTCACTTCTCATCCAAGAAGCTCAAATCTCATCCAAGCTTCTTGGATGAGAAATGAAACATCTTCAAGGAAAAACAAAATCCAGTTGCTTCTTGAAAAAGCACCTTAGGGATCATCATGACCTGGATGACAGAATCTCCATAGACATCTATCAATGGGGTACAGTTCTGTTTAGCAATAATGTTGATGCACAAGTTCTGGTCTTTAGCATGATCCCAGTTCAATTTGAAGCCCAGACCACTTAAAACTTAAAGTTAAAAACTTTAAACCACTTAATGAGTCACAGTGGTGGAGTGGTTAGAATACAGTACTGCAGGCTACTTCTGCTGACTGCCGGCTGACTGAAATTTGGTAATTTGAATCTTACTAGGCTCAAGGTTGACTCAGCCTTCCATCCTTCTGAGGTTGGTAAAATGAGGACCCAGGTTGTTGGGGGCAATATGCTGATTCTGTAAACCGCTTAGAGAGGGCCGTAAAGCACTGTAAAGTGGTATATATATCTAAATGCTATTGCTATTGAATAGCAATGGATAATGTTTCCATAGTTGTGGAATCCTGGGTTTCTGGGTTTCCAAAAAGAGCTCACCTCTCGAGTTTCATGTTCAAGTTATACTTGCACCTATTAGGAGAACTGTTTAAGTGTAACGGGTTGCAGTATCATATACATGCAGTTAGTATCTAGGTGTACCTAGGTGTACATCTTACTTGGTTCAGATTGGGTAAAGCTAGGTCTAGGTCTGGTTAATATTGAGTTGCCTAAAATTTGATTCTGATAAGATTAATGTTGTAAAATATTAGATAGGGAAAAGGGTCTGGGAGAATGGACATAAGATATGGTGTCTGATTCTCAAGAATCCAGCAAAAAGATCATATCAAAGGGCAAGATCTGAGTGTCATCATAGGCCTCTTATTCTGTCATCTCAAATAAGTGCTAAAGTTTGGAACTGCTTTTCACAGATGATGGGGTTTTATCAGATCTGCTATTTTTCCCCTCAGATACTCATCTTACTATATGGCAGGAAATGCCATAGTTTCCATGTTGGACTATTGTGATCTCCTCTGTGTGGGGCATCCTTCGTGCAAATTCTGCAAATTCAGGCAATGGAAAACAAAGCAGTGCAGTGGCTTTAGGAAATATGAAATCTCTGTTCTCCAGAGTGGTGCCGACAGGATCCAGGCATGTGATATATTCAGCTCTGCTTGGCTATAGACTGAATAGAAAACTGAAGACACACCCCCTCCAGGCTGCCATCTCCAGTGGCATCTCAGCTTAACTAGACTGCTTTATTGAAAGCTCCTCTGTTTTTTAAAAATACTTTAAATTCTTTAAATAGTACCTTTGGATAAGCTTAAAAGTTTTACCAATTGTATATATAATGCTCTAAGTGACTTGGGACTAGCATATTTTATTGATTACTTAAACCACATTTTTCCCCTGTGCAGCCTTAGTTACCATAGTCATCTTCATTTTGTCTTATGGTAATAAATACCATAACTCAACGATATGTTATCTGTAGTGTTCCAAAATCAATCCATATATAGCTATTTGGAATATTCCAAAGTTCCTTCCTCTCTATTTTCTACATACATAATTTAATGTATTTCTAGTAATTTATAAACCATGGTTTTTGGTTTATAAGTTTTATGTAACCAGTCATTATGTTTTTTGTCATAAACCATGTTTTAAAGAGCCATAAAGCCGACGTCACACTGCACCAACGAATGCAAAGGGGATGTAAAATGGACAAAAAAGCTTGCCATCCGTTGGAAAACGCGATGCATCCATTGTATACTCACTGCATATGTCTTTCATACGCTCTATCCGTCGAACATCCGTCGACTGCTATTTCATCCACTCAAAATGTTTTGAGCTACACAAAACTTTTTGAGCGGATGAACTTTCCGCCGCGTACGATCTACATCTGCGACACATACAGGCAACAAACGTTC
>BHFT01068696.1:0-22119 GCA_004320025.1 Laticauda laticaudata
ACATCGCGTTTTCCAATGGATGGCAAGCTTTTTTGTCCATTTTACATCCTCTTTCCATCCGTTGGTGCAGTGTGACAGGGGCTTAATGCACAACATGCAAAATGGCATAAATTATTTGTCCCACAAAGATAAGTCAGTTATTAAAAGAATTAAGGGATGAGAGTTTAGCAGTTGGATTAAATGTTTGTTCTTGCAACACCTAAAGGAAATCAAACTGTGTTTATTATTTAAAAGGAGAGAAGAATAGTTTTCTGGGCTTGAATTCAAACAAGCTATCCAACTATTGAAACTTATTTTTTCATGGTCCTAGCCAATCAATATTAAATGCAACCCCCCCCCCCCAACACACAGTTTGTAAAGTTGAAACAGTGTCATTCAAAGCATACTTTTATCCAGAGGTGGTATTCAGCAGGTTCTGACCAGTTCTGGAGAACCAGTAACGGAAATTTTGAGTAGTTCAGAGAACTGGCAAATGCAATTCTGACTGGACATTTTACAATATCCTTCCCCTGACACACCCACTAAACCATGCCCACATAACTGGTAATAAAAAAATTTGAATCCCACCACTGCTTGTAACTATCTTTTAAGTATTAAGACTAAAGTATTTGAGCAAGTCAAACTGAACAATACTTATGTTAGAAAGTTCAGTAGAAAAAATAAGAGTTTTAGGTCTGAGGTTATTATAACTGGGCATTTGAAAAATACAAGCATCAAACTTTTACAAATTTGTATACCTAAAGAATAAATTAAAACATCTATCCGAGCAGTGGTTAGAATGCAGTACTGTAGGCTACTTCTGCTGACTTATCAGCTGCCTGCAATTTGTCAGTTTGAATCTCACCAGGCTCAAGGTTGACTCAGCCTTCCATTCCTCCAAGGTTGGTAAAACGAGGACTCAGATTGTTGGGGCATTATGCTGACTCTGTGAACTGCTTAGAGAGGGCTGTAAAACACTGTGAAGCAGTATATAAATCTAAGTGCTATTGCTATTGCTATCTTGGGTAGCCTGTCAAACTCTGGAATTAGTATTGATCACTGTGGGAAACTCTAGTCTAAAAAATATTTTTAATCTTCTGATGACATGTCAATGACCCAATGCAGTGACATGGATGGATGGACGGACGGACGGACAGAAGAAAAGAAAGACACCTTCCAACTTAAGCACTGAGACTCAGTAATATGAGCTCAGTAATATGAACATTTATTTATTAGATTTTTATCCTGTCTTTATTACTTTAAGAGTAACTCAAGGCTTTTAATGAACATACCTAATACTCTTTCCTTCTCATATTTCCCCCACTAAAACAACTCTGTGAGGTGAGCTGGATTAAGAGAGTGACCAAAGAGACTCAGCTGGCTTTCGTGCCTAATGTAAGCCTAAAGTTCACAATTTCCTGATTTCTAAGCCAGCATTTTAACCATTACACTACAACTGGCTCTCAATTATTATGCACAATTTAGTGTAAGGAAATAATGAGAAACATTGCATACATCATGTCTATCCACCTAGTTGTTTTCTCTACCATAGAAAGTAAGAGAAACATCTACTTTCCATCTCAATTCTGCTACTGTTTTGCACATAAAAGAGTCAAGATTAGAATAACCAGAGGCCGATTGGGCATTGTCCATGCTAATTACCAATATTATTGTTTCAAGTAGTTTGGGGAAGTCCTTTGATATACCAATATGTAATGTAAATTTCTGTCTGTTGGCCATCTCTCTCTCTCTCTCTTTCTCTCTCCCTCTCCCCCTCTCTCCCTCCCTCACACCCTCCCCACTCACTTCCACTCTGGTTGTCACTTTTAGTCTCACTCTCACTCCTTTTGAGTGGACTATGCTAGGTGCTGGAAATCTCCCACAGTTATTTTTCAACAATTGGCTGTGAATCCCAGTGAGTTCTGTAGAATTTCTCCAACAGAAATTAGCCACAAACTGCAGCATTATTTGCAGGCACAGTGGGTAGGCTTGATGCCATGAATTGCTGTTTTATTCATTTTGAATTTGCTTTATGTTTACTTTAATAGCAGAAGTTGCTGTGAAAGCCGTAAATTCATTGTTCAGCATCTTAAGTGGTCTGTTTTGCCTGTTTAAAAATTGAGCAACCTTTAACTGCTATGGAAGCTTCTGTATGGTGCCATGTTTTTTCCTCCTGTCCTCCTATTATGCATTTTTCTTTTTGTCAGTCTTCTTGCTATATTCATTCCTCAACTCTGAACTTTGACCTCTAATCTAATAAAAGATTAAAGCTTTTAAATTTTCTTCTTCTCCGTTCTTCTGTCCCTGCTATTGCACAACATCAGAAATTCACAAGGGCTCCAACTCAGCAGATAATTATTTTCATTCTTCTCTGTGGCTTTAGTTGATTTGTTTTTTATTATTATTTAGCACTCATTAATTATTTAGCACTTTAGGTCTCATTTATGTTTTCACCATCCTCGGCCTCCCTCCCTGGTTATTTCTCTGCAGATTTCCATTCATGTCGAATGAAGATGTTTCTTCCAAGCACTTGTACTTGTTATGAAGCTGAGGATAACATCTCCCATGTGCAATGTTCTAGTCTATGAGACTATATAACAGCAAATATAATGTGACCTCTACTTTCAATCCCAGTTATGATGCACTAGTTTAATTTTTGCTTTCTAATAGCAAGCCTGTTTTCTTTTCCATTCTTTGGGTAAACAATTCTAATTGTTTCTTTCTTCCCTTAATATGAAATAAAGTTTAATTTACCAATCTTCTGATATATTTATCTACCCAGGTTCACTTTCCAGCTGAGGCAAAATATTGGGGACTACTTGATGGGAAAACTAAATTAAAAATGGATGGAGCCACCTGTTCTTTCTTGGATATACCTTTTTTGTGTGTGAATTTTCCCTTTCTCCTTAATTTTCTCTCTGACATCTCTTTACTTCCTTGCAAGCAATGATTTGGGAAAGAATAGCATCTATTGGAGGCTTGAGTTGATTGTTTTGCCAAGGTCCACATGAACTTGAGCTGAAATCCACATTAATTAATTGTTGTGCCTTCCTTTATAAGTTCAAACTCAGTTACTTTATTGAGTAGGTTTGTGAGACACAATTACATATTAGTCTCATGGTGAGAGTGAGGAGTTAATCAGATTCAAAGTTAATTGATGTAATCATATTTTTCCATCTTTCCATTGGTACATTTCAGAAGATCACATCCTCTAGATTTACATTGTTCAGCTCCTTATCATTTAAACATGGCTGTCAGATTATGGAGGCAGCAAGGTTGACTACATAAAGATAAGTTCAATAGGAATCAGAAATAGTTAATGCCTCGAAGTCTTTCTTCATGGATGAGAATATTACTTCTTTCATTGCTGAGAACATTATATTTTTGTAATGGTTGAAGTTTCTTTTTATAAGCATTCTGTCATATGGTTTACTCTCCAGATATATTGCATTTGCAACTTGTGGTTTGCCTATTCTATACTATCTTTGTTCATGCTAGGGAAAGCTACCCACAAAAGTTATCTTCTGGTAGTAGATTTTTAGGATGTTGCTATTTGTAGAAGAACTCACATGATTGATTCTTGCTCCATGAGAAAATAAATGAATAATCTTTCCTTATATGAAAAACTAAGTACTTCATCTTGCAGGCTTTATTCACTGAAGCCAAAATTCTATTTATGCCTAATTACTATGCAGACAATGTCACTGTAATGCATTTACTTCATTGTGAGAAATTTTCCCATTTCTGTCTAATCATTTTAGTGATTGATAGGCATGCAGTCTGCAGCACAGTAGCAAGAAATATCAATGTTTGATGTGGACAAGCTTAACCAAATAACTTATCAGTGAGCTCATTTAATATGAACCCTTGAAAGAAACCAAAAGTGAACTACTTGAGTTGTAGACTTCTCTTTTGGGAGGCTAATTCCTTACATTTCTCTATAAAAAGGCAGAATTATCATAGAACCCCTACCCATATTCCACTTGCCCATCCCCTGGACATTAGATGGAGGACTTAGACATAGAAGGAAAAGAGAAGAAAGTAGCTAGAATGAATACATGTAGCATCTGATGTAAAATTTTGCAGAAGCATCTTAGTTTGGTGTCAGTTTACTCTAAAGCTGGATTCAGAACACATTACATTTCCCATGTACAAAAATATTGCAGGCTCTCACCAATGTGTAATAACCATTGTGTCAAATTCATTATTTAAATGTAAAAATATGGACTCATATTTGAATGGTGATATGCATCTTTGCCTACTGTCTTATCTCAAAGAGTTGGTAAATAAGCAGCAAACATACAATCAAATATCCAATGATTTTATTTTTAAGAGCAGAAGCATGATTTAGCATAAGTAACATTTATATTGGTGAATATATATTTTAGATATTTCTATTAAAGCAATACCAGCTAAGAAGTACCTTTCTCTAAGTTGCCCTCAGAAGCCATCAGGAAATAAAGGATTGACAACCATGTAGCCCTCCACCATATCTACTTACAACTCCAGCCAAGAATCCCTTCGCCCTGGTTGTTATCCTACTAAAGATACAAAACCACAATCTTTTCCATTGCATTTACAATCAGCTGCATGATTTATTGGATATTGAAATGTAGAGTAGGCTTTTGGATTTACTTTTTATCCCTCTTCTTATTCAGCTCATTTTTTTCTCCTTATGTGAAATACTATTTACATTATAAGCTAGAGAACCTAAGACTGCCTTATGATTGATCTCAGAGCCACTTTGGGTCAAAGAACAGAGGAAAGAATGCTTTCAAGAAATGAAATGGAATATTGATCTTAGAGTAAGAGATCTGACTGTATTAGAATGATGTGTATCTATGGCCATGAACACCATGGATTAGTGACAGCAGGATAGGCCAGTTCAGTTGCTTTTATTACTTTGTTCTAGTCATTGGGCTTGTTCAAATACATTTATCACAATTTCCAACAAACAGCTTCTGTGTAGGTACATAAACCTTTGCTCATGAACCACTTTTATTTTCTTGCTAAAATGCAACGTGTTGCAAAAAAAACCCCTAATCCTAATTTTTGATGAATATTTAATTTTCTATCCAGTTTGAATAAATATCCAAATCAGGCAGTTTCCTTGGCAAGAGAGATCAGCTCATTATACAACATGTTACATTTAGTTGTTCTTTCAGTGGCTATCCTGCAGCCTTTGCAAAGTATAATTTTTCTTCAAGTCTGTATGCTTTTCTCATTTGCTTCTCCTTTCAGCATGAAGTTCTAAAAACAAATCATATCTGACAACAAGCTGAGATATTAGAAATGAGTTGGAGGATACATTTTACACAGTTCAAGAGAACTGAATTTTTATCTATAGATACACTTTATTGTCTTTTCTCCGTATTGATAATCTACATGGGTTTTTTAATTAAAGGATTATAATTATTCGTGGATTTATATATTTTTGCCATCTTTCCTCCATCATATTTAGCTAGGCATAGAATTCATTTTTGAAACTAGATTTAAACAGATTTGGTTTGCTAAATTAGACTACAGACCTTTTAATCCAGCATTTTGTTTCTAAAAGCAGACAACAAGACTTCTGGATTACTCACAAATAGTAAATGAGATACAGTATAGATGTCTTTCCTTGCTGTTCCCCTAGAACTGGTATTTGGAGGAACACTGCTTCCACATTATATGTAACTTATATGTAACACTCATTTAAAAGGTACAGATTAATTATGTGCTATGTGATTGATTGAATTCATTTCTATTTTATTTCAATCAACTTCATAGAATGATTCCTGGTACTATTACTTTGAGAAAGAGATAAACATTTCCTGTCTACCCATATTTGCTATGGACATTCATGGAAAGTTGTATTCTGATACGACATAAAATATATAACTCGCATACTTGAGTCTCATATTGTGAAGAAAGTATTAAGTGCATCCTTTGTATAAATATGTCATGGTTTACATGTAATCATTTTGGCATCATTATTGCTACAAATTTCCCTCTATATGTCATGTAGATTCTATTAGCAGATGCACCAAAAACATATTTAAAAGCATTAAAGTGCTAGTAGTTTTATTTTCAATCCCTTTCCTTATGACCCCAAGTATGAAATTTATTTTATTTTTTTTGTTCAAGCAAGCTGAATTCAATTCACTTATATTTTGTTTTTTCCTCCCTTTGAAATGTAATGCTTGTGGCTCTATGGCAAGGAAGGGCAACCCAAGAACAGGCCCTGGGCCTTGATAAAAATTAGTAAAGGAAGTAGCCTCTAGCACCTCTCCTTCTCTGCCTTAAGCAAACAAAGAATAGCTGTTTCTAAGCACTACAGATGGAACTGAATCTGAAATGATTTTTTCATGTTATTCATTTCCAACTATGTGAGCAATAAGAAGCCTGAAACAAACAGCTTTTCTCCATCATCCCTCAAGAGCCTGAAATACATATTGTCTGCTTGTCATTTGCTTTTTCAGAAATGTACATAATATCAGAGTTATATAATATCTTTGGTTATTGGTTTGGACTTTGATCATTTGTTGATTTTGGTAAATTTTGATTTTTTAATGCATTGATATATATGAGATAAAAGAAAGCATAGACATATATTTAAAGTAAATATCCCAGAGAAGAAGTTCTTCAAATTAGTTTTCAGAAATTATGGAGGGCAAAGATTAGAAAAATCCTTACCATGCATTTTTTCAGGCACAGTATCATTTGCATTTCAAACTTTACCATATAGAATTACACCATCATTACACCATCAACATTCTAGAATATTCTCCTCCTTATGGTCGTCTTACATATATGGCTTGACTCTCCTTTTAATGTGTTCCTTGAGTGGAACATTGGAATACACAACACATTGTGGGCAAGCACCCATGCAAACACACATATGTTTGCTTCTGAAATGTGGTTAGTATAGTTTACTAAAAACAAAGCAAAGTTTCTCTCACACATTTTAAGAGGAAAAATCAAATAAATCTGGTCTCAGAGTAGTGGCTGTAGCATTTGGCTAAGAGGTTATGCTAACCTGGAGTGAATTAGAGGACAAGGCTACAATGGGAAATCCATTCCCTCCTCCTTTTCTGTCTTTTTAAATCATTCTTCTTTCTTTCACCTTTTTTATTTTCTCTCTCTTTTTTCCTAGATTCCCCCAATTCCACCCCTAACACACACAAACTCATTTACTAGCAATTGCCAAAGGAGAGACAATTCCCTCTTGGCCGAGGCCTATGCTAATTGCTTGTGTAACACTTCTGAAATTAGGATGACCATAGCAGTCCATTCCTGTGTCACATTAACTGTATGATGGAAAGAGGAGGAAGCATGTTGCTGCATGAAGTCCTGAGAAGATGTGTGAATAGGGGCTTTATTTCTTTTTTCCAGTTGCTATGGCACTCCAAATATTATGGAAGAACTCTGAGTGGAATGGTGAAAATTTAGTTTCTTGGAAATGGAAGAGGCTTAGAGGACAAAAGTTGTCAGTGAGGCTCTTGCTGTGAATGAAATCGAAGTCTGTCTCTCAGACTTCTTAGATTGCTTGACTGAGGTGTTGATTAAACTAAGATGAGAACTGCAGTTGCAATTAACACCAAATGAGATTTGCTAATTGACTTCTCTTAAATCAGATTGGGATTTCTCTTCTGCTGTCTTCTATCTTTGATTGGACTTGATAAGGAGAGAAGGAACAGTGAAAACTGACTGAGGAGGGGCAGCTACTTGAAAATTCAATCTGTTTTAACTTATGTAGGTACAAATTGGAATTTAAATAAATAGTCAAAGGAAATGACAACTGCAGTTTATAATGTTAATGATTAGCCAGAATGATCTATAATTTAGACCTTCACTAATGAGATTAATTGAATTAGTTTATTAGACTTAGACAAAAAATAAAGTAGTGATCAAAGACAGACTTAGGAAAGAAGTTCAAAAAAATATTAAAATCTCCTTCCTCTTATTGTTGATTGGAGAAAGCAAAGTGATTTTTATTTTTATTTTCCTTCTATTTGGCATTGTTAATTCCTATTGCTAAATTTTACAAATCTCAGTTTGCAGGTTCAAATGAAACTATAATGAAGATGATAATAATAATTTTAATACAATTCTTCAAAACAAAGCAAAGGAAAATCTTGGCTGCATGACTAATTCTATAAAGATATAACTGAGTGAGGTTATGCCTTTCTTCTTCAAGAATTCTTCTGGATTTCACTAACATCAATTCACTTTCTCATGTAGTTGCTGGGTAATTACTACTGTCTCTGCCTATTTTCAGTGGAGAGGGCTTTACCTTGTGTCTTCCACCTTTGGAATGTAGGTGTCTTCCACCTACATTGGCATGTAGAACAGCCAATGGTTCCAGAATCTCAATACCTTACTAAAAAAAATAATAAGGGAATATTACTGAATAAGTAACACAACAGCAAGAATAAAGGAAAATATGCTTTATACATTGGTTCCCAGTCCTGCAGCTTTTAGAGTTTGTGAGAAGATAAAACATAGATATCCCTTCTCTGAGAATTAGATAAAAAGTACATTTTATAATTTAAAATTAATATTTTTTAAATAAGAAAATGCAAACTGATTTAACTTAAGGTAGTTACATGTTAAAACAATGAATGGTAGAGATTAAAAGACAAAACTGCTAAAATTGTGGAATGGATTGGAATGGATGGAACGGAACGGAACGGAACAGAACAGAACAGAACAGAACAGAACAGAATAAAATAGAATAGAATAGAATAGAATACAAAATGCTAGGTTATATCATAGATCATAGTTGCAATCATTAATCATAAGATACAACAACATATGATAAATCATAAGATGCCAATAGGAGAAGGTAGTAAGAAAGATGAGAAGATGAGAATGATGAGAAGATCAGAAGGATAACAGCAATACAGCCTTCTACATAGGTAATACGGTCTACTACATAGGCAGCTGCTCTGAAGATTCTTTAATAGGAAGAGGCAAAGGACAATAAGATCCTTTGTTGATTGCAAGGTGGGCTAGTTCTGTAGGAAATTAGAATCACTCTCCTTAGAAAGATCAAGGAGACTGAGATTCCATAGAATCAAAGTTATACAAAAAGGACAGAAATTAAACTATAACATATGGCAATCTATATACCATTAAAACTGGGAGAAATGGTGCATTATAAGGAACAATTTTTGAAATGGAATAATTTGTGGAATGTGTCCAAAATATGGGACCCACAATTCTTGGTAATGAAATTTGGAAAAGCTGTAGCTGCTTTAGTACTACTAGTTACTGCTGCACTGCTGGACTCTTGTTGTTATTATGTCATCTTCATCTTCAGCATTCCATGATTTCCCCCCCCTCCCCAGTCATTCTCACAACCTCTGCTTTCTGCCCCATGCGGCAGCAGTCATTTGCCTACCTGCAGGGAAGGAAAGAAGGATTTCTGATGCTCCCTGCCAGATTATCACATGAAAGTCAAAAGTTGCTTCTTTTCCTACTGATATTTGCCCACCTGTTGTCTTTCTATTTCTCTTTTTAGGTAACAAAAAGAAAAACAATGACCCAACAGTTCAGTTCGTAACGTGCGAACTAAAGATTTATCTACTGTATGTCCATTAAGGTAACAAAATTCCACTTTGGTGTAGTGGTGAAGGCACCAGACTACAAAACTAGAAAATTGTGAATTCTAATTTGCTTTAAGTACAAAGTCACCCAGGGGTTTTTGGGCCTATCACTCATTGTCAACTCTAGGAAGGAAGCAACAGCATATAACTGTAGGAGATGATCAGGCTGAGCCTGAAGGAAGGGTCAAATGCATCATAAGTCATGAATCCCTATGCACCCACAAGAGATCTGAGTGCAGCCCACCTTGAATGCCTTCTTAATTCCTGCTCATTTCCCCTGACTGTAGAGAGCTTAAGCTTGCAATAAATCTTTATACTCATTTGAACTGCCTGAATCTCCTGATTTCCCAGATGCTTGACAATCATTTCTGAAAAAAAGATTGTCAAGAAAACTATAGGTATTAATCCAGTTGCCAGGAGTCAAAAACTAACTTGAAATACAGTACACAGAGAGAGAGACACATAGACACCCACATCCACACCTACACATACCAATCCATTAAAACAGAAGTTCCTTTCTAATTCAGTTTTATGTGAAGGAGCCATGATGGTGATTAGAATGTAGTATTGCAGACTAATTCTACTCACTGCCAGGAGTTCAATTCTGACTGGCTCAAGAGTGATTCAGCCTTCTATCCTTCCAAGGTTGGTAAAATGAAGACCCATATTGTTGGGGTGCAATATGCTGACATTGTAAAATCCTTAAAGAATGCTGTAAAGCACTATGAAGCCGTATATAAGTCTAAGTGTTAAACACACCCCTGCCATGTTTATGCAACTGATAAATGAGGTGTTCCATGAGCACCTGTACAAAGAGGTTGTGGTGGACATAGATGATATTTTAATATACACTGAGACAAAAGCTGAGCATGTAAAGCTTGTCTGAGCAGTCCTAAACAAAATCCATGCTACAAAATGTTACGTAAAACTTTCTAAATGTGAATTCCACAAAGATAAAATTGACTACCTGTAATATAGGATTTCCTACAAGAGCATGGAAATGGACCCAGGGAAAGTGCAAGCAGTGATTGACTGGGTTCCCCTCCCTGCACCCCCAAACAACTGCAAAACTTCCTGGGACTGGCAAATTTTTACTGGCAATTTATCACAGCATCTGCACAAATTGCACTCCCAATCACTAACCTACCGAAAACAAAGGAGGGGGTGATGGATAAACCAAAACCAAAGCAGCCCATAAATTGTACCATGGAATGCCAGGCAGCCTTTGTTAGATTGAAACAATTGTTCTCAGCCAAACCAGTTTTAAAACACCCAGATCCAGTACAACTGTTCATAATACAGGCAGACACCAGTTGGAGCCATCCTACTCCAAGAAATTAGCAGGGCCAACTTAAGCCCTGTGCATACACGTCTAAAAAAACTAACCAACATTGAACAGAGATGGGCTATCTGGGAGAAAGAAGCTTTTGCAGTATGGTGGGTTCTCCTTACTTGGAGGCATTTCCTGGAGGGGAACAAAATCCCTTTCAAAGTCTGGACTGATCATAAAAACCTAGAGGCCCTAAAAAACCCATGGAAACTTCCCCCAAAACAGGTTTGTTGGGCTCAATATTTCAAACATTTTGATTTCAACCTAAAATACTTCCCTGTGGAAAAAAACTTTTTAGCAGATGCACTATCCAGAAAGCCCCAGTTTAATAGCTGCTGAAGTGATTAAACCCCTCCTCCCAGTCTCCCAACTGGCAGCCTAAGTGATGACCTGAGCGCAAGCTAAACAACAACCACTAATGGACAATGCTACCACTCAGACATTTAAAAATGATGACTGGTTCCTAGCCTACAAACTGATGACTGGTTCCTAGCCCATAAAAACACCTGTTTTAATTAAAGATGAGTTAGTCTGGGTGGGAGGAAAACTAAACATTCCAGCCAGTCAGAGAATTCCTCTCATGCAAACATGCCACAACTCCAAACTGGCTGGTCACTTTGTGTTCGTGAAAACCCTACACCTTATCAAAAGGCAATTCTGGTGGCCATCTCTTAAGAAAGACATTGAAAGCTATGTAGCCAGTTGCCCTATCTATGCAGCAGCAAAGAGGAGACAAGGAAAAAAACCCCGGTCTTTTACAGACAGTAGCTGAACCTTCAGCACCCTGGAGAGAGATTTCAATGGATTTTAGAGTTGCCTACAGTATACCTGGGGGGAATATTATTATTTGGATCGTAACAGACCTCTTCTCCAAGCACACCCACTTCATTCCCTGCCCCAAAATCCCCACTGCTAAGGCACTCAGCAAACTCTTCCTGCAGCATATCTACCAGCTACATGGGACCCCACAAAGGATAATATTTAATTGGGGGGTCTAATTCACTTCAAAGTTTTGGAAGGCCCTTTTGGACCTTCTTGGAACTGGCCAGGGCCTAAGCTCTAGTCATCATCCTCAAACTAATGGATCAATAGAGAGACTGAACTCTGTTCTGGAACAATATTTAAGATGCTTTATTAATTATCAACAAGATAACTGGACTGACCTTCTCCCTTTTGCAGAAGTTGCCTATAATAACTCTGTGCACTGTAGCACTGGGTTCTCCCCATTACAAAATGCCACTGGCCAGGACTTCATCCCAATGCCAGAACTACCAGTAGAGGAACCAACCATACCCTCTCTTAAGGAGTGGATACACCAACTATAAAACACCTGGCCAGTAGTGAAATTAGCTCTGAATGAGGTTAGAGCAACTTTTAAACCCCAAGCTGACAAAAGAAGAACAGAACCAAACCCATTTAATGTAGGCATCAGGGTTTACCTGTCTACAAAATTCCTAAAATCCTTACAACTCTCAAAGAAATTGGGACCCAAATTCATAGGTCCTTTCCCAGTCACAAGAATCATCAACCCTGTAACGGTGGACTTACTACTCCCCAAAACACTTAGACAGCTCCACCTAGTTTTTCACTGAAGCCTGATGGAACCCAAAATTACATCCCTTTGAGACTCCCAGCAGATGTTCCTCTGACCCCTATTATGATCGAAGGGGAACAACACTTTGAAATAAAAGAAATCCTTTACTCCCACACCCATCGTGGTTCAATTCAATACCTAGTCTTCTGGAGACATTTACCTCCCTCACAAAATGATGGGTAGCTAAGAAACATATCAGGGCCCCTGCACTGCTGAAAAAGTTTCACTCAAAAAACAAACCAAAACCAACTGTCTATGATGTTCATCTTTCTGTTCTTTTTTACAGGTAATCCCCTCATTTTTTTTTGGAAGAGGGGCAGCATGTCAGATTCCTATCGTGATACTGCCATTCATATGGGGAGGAAACCCCAGATTTTTTTACTCATTTATTGCTCTCATCCTGTTTCCTATGTATCTTTTAATTTCCCTTGTTTATAAATTTTACCCTGTCACCTATTATGCCCTGTGCTTAAATTTACCTTGGGGAATGTATAAAGGAGGAGGGTCACCTGTTTGCTGTCAGTTTGTAAGCCTCACAGAAAGAGCTTATCCTTATCTCTTTCCCAGGATGACCGTTTCCACAACATCTTCACACCTGTGGATTGGCTCATTCAGCATCAGACTGAGGAGAGAGGTTTCTAACTACTTTATCCTAACAGAATTGCCTGGAGGGGAAACTCAGATCCTGTTTTGCATTTACTGCATTCATTTCCTTTCAATAAAAGTTTCCTTTTGAAATGCTAAAGTTTAGTCCATGCTTGCTTGAACAGGAAGGAGAGACAGGGCCTTACAGCTATCTTATTTGCTTATCATCACTTTCCATAGTTCCAGCAATACTAAAGCTTTTTTTAACCCTGACAAAAAATGATAAAGGAGGGACTTATTCTTGTCCATTAAATATTAGTATGAATGTGTGTTGTCACCAGGGTGTGGGGGTGTGGAGGGTTATTATTTTTTTATTATTTTTAATATGGTGTTTTTATATCTTGAGTTACCATGTGTGAGTAGGCAGCAATATAAATTTTCTAAATAAAATAAAAATAAATAAAATAAAATGTAAGAAAGGAAAACCATGTTGATTCCCTGAGTAGCAGAGAAGGGCTAATCAGAGTCTTTTCATACAGCAATATAGGAGTAGTATTTTCAAAGTGACTTAAACATTGATATTTGATACAAATTCTGTGCTAACTGGTACCCTTTTCTTTAAGACTGCTGGATTTTACATTAAGCTACTTACCTACCAATTAGTTTTTCATAATTCTATCTTTGGGGCTATGCAATAATCCAAATATTTCTATGTAGCCTTTATGAGCCTTTATCATTCATTCACTCACTCACAAGAGTCATAAGGCTACTTATGCAGTCAAAAATGTACTCTTCCCCCTTGACACTTACATTCCAAATAAGATTTACTCCAATCTTTCCCTGCCATATGAAACCTTTCAGAAATAGGGCCTCCCCACACCTCTGCACTAGCATCATATTAAAAGGTTCCTTTCAGTGTTACTCTATGTTATGCATTCTTTGAATGTGATCATCACTTAGTCATTTCCCCCCCAAAAAGAAACTAGATTGAAAGCCCTAGAAAGGAAAGAAGAAATAGATGACTATCAGTTTCGCTATTTTATCTTTAGAGTTGACTCACAGGGTAATTCTCTGTTTTTTATACACAGTAATGTTTGCAGATCTGCAGTATCTTTTTATTAATCATGTAATGATTTCCAGAATCCATCAGTGGAATGAACTAAATGCTGTGCTTCTGAAGTATAAAATTCCAGATGTAATGTGAGAAACTGTCCACAGAAAATGTAAAGTAGAAATAATGAAAGACCATTTTGTATCACTAGTTTGTATTCTCATGAGACAGTATCAAAAAAACCCCCCACTTCCACCTTTTTCCTCTGGAAAGTATAAGTACAATGAAAAGAAGTGTACCTCTTTCTGAAACAAATTAAAGCAATTTACCTTAGCATTCAGAGGCAGCAACAATATTCTACTATAAGTTCAGATTGATTACAGATGGCTCTTCCTGGTAATGACCAAATAAATTGCATGGCCAATCAAATTTAAATACACGAGTTTTACTAAGAACAAGAAAGCAAGTTTTGACTTAAGCTGATGCTTTGAATTCTACAGGTACTTCCTTTCCAAGAATTAGCTTTCCTCATTCTCGTTGATGCTGTCATCTGACAACATTCATATCATTAAAAATGCACACACACAAACATACACAGAAGTTTAATCATGGCTGCTGTCACAGCATGTAATTGAATTATAAAATTTCACACGATCCTTTTTTTAAAAAATGAAATAGGCAAGTTCCAGAAAATGAAAGTATTTAGGACATATATTCATATAAACTATCTTAGATTAGAGACAGACATAAGCATCAGCAACAATTTTTCCATCAGATGGACAAATGTGGATTATTACTGTAATTTGCATGGATAGCATATATGTCTATTTTCCTGAAACTTTGTTGCTTTCTTCTGGTTCACAAGCACAATATAATCTTATTAAGTAAATTTTGGATATTTGGGGACATACTAATATAATTGAGAACTTGGTATGATTTACAAAGTCCAATTTTTTTTCTACCTAGCCTAAGCTTATAGACAGGGGTGGGATTCAAATGTCTTAACAACCAGTTCTGTGGGTGTGGCCTAATTTGTGGGTGTGGCTTGATAGTCATATGACTAGCTGGGCATGGCATGCTGACTGGGCATGGCTTGATGGTCATGTGACAGGCTGGGCATGGCTTGTATGTAAATATTATAAATATTTATGTAAATATTGAATTTTTTTATATAAAAAGAACTTTTACCTAAAATCCAGCAAAGCAGGCAGGCAGATTGATATGCTGTCAGAATCACAGATTCACTTAGAGATCTATCTGTCTGCTATTGGCTACCTACACTGAAAAATGGAAGCCTCAGTCCTAAGGAAAATTCAGCTCTGCTTTTAGATTAGCTAGAAAGCAAGACATTCAACAATTTCTTGCTTTCTAGCTAATCGAAAGCTCCCGGCACAGCCAAACAGCTAATTGTTGGGGGAAAAAAAAAGAAAGAAAAATAGCAACTTAGGAGGCAAGTTTGATGGCGTGCATGCCAGGTAAGGAGTGAGTGGGTAGGGTGGGGCCAGCCAGTGGCAAAATTTGCCGGTTCTCAGGGAGACATATAGAGAGTCGTGTTGGAATAATACACACAGAGCACACAGATACACTGTACAGTAAATGTAGGTTTTTACTTCCAGAAAGGTTTAAGCAAAGTCCAAAAATAAGCAGTCCAAAGTCATTCACAAGTTAAATCAGTCAGTTTTCAATAATATAATCCAAATATCAAATTCCAGTGTCAAAAACAGTTCAGTATCAGACTTACATTAAATCTAGGAATATCAGTCAATTAGGAAAAATGGAGCAATGGCAATACTTTCCAACAGGAGGAAACAAAGATACACTCACACTCTCTTCTGAGACTCAGACGAAACAACCCAGGTTTCTGGCTCCATCTTATGGCCGTTTGAGAAACCACACCTAATTACAGTTTTGCATTTTCTTAAAGATACAGTTTTAAAATGTTTATCCTGGTTTATATCTTTCTAACCCAAATACCTGTTAGGTGACTTATATTCCTAACAGAATCCCACCCCTGGTGAGAGTGCATTTTTCATGAATGTGTGGACCATTTCCAAAAAACCTCAGCTGTGCCACCCGGACAGCTGACAAGTGCTGTGCGAGGGTGCACAGCATTTGAAAATCCTCTTCTTTCCTGCTTTTTCAATTTCAGCTGTGCCACACAAAACAGCTGAGGTTGAAAAAGCAGGAAATAAAGGACAGCCAAGAGCCTGGGCAGCCGGCTGGACCAAACAGAGCAGCAGACACTGAACCAGTTCAGTGTACCTGCTTCTTTTCAGAATCCCACCCCTGCTTATAGAGGAGGCAGTGATTCTAGAGCTCCTGAAACTTAGAGAATACATTATCTAGACTTTTTTCCATCTAGATATCAATTTGGTTTTAAAATAGAGATGGCCTTTATTATTCCTATGAATGATTTCAACTGTAGTAGAGATGATAGAGAATATAATTACTGATTCTGAAAGAAGTTTCAATAATTCTTGATACTAATGACCATGGTATATTCTTTTGAGAAGGCGGAAATGGAAGTTCTTACCTGGTGAAAGTTTCTACCTTATTTGTTCACACTCTATCAAAAGAAAAGATTAGGAGACACCACCTTAATCTTTGAAAACCATTCTGGAAGATTCTCCAAGGTTCTATCTTGCCTTATTTAATACCTACATTGGAAAGGAACATGCATGAGGTTCAGGATTGTTACAGCAGCAGTAGATAAATTTGGCAATACAAAGTACTCTCATGGTTTGGGTTTCAGTGAACCATTATATCTGTTATAGTCTGTTCTACATTGTCAGCTCTTTAATGGGGCAATTTTGCAAGATTTACATGGATACATTCAACACTGACAAAAGAAAAGTTTCTTTGGGTGTTAAGACCATTATCATGCAATAAACTACAGTTGAAATCCTTGTTACAGGCCTCTAAAATCCTTATCGTTTTAATGTTACCATTTAAATGCATTATGTTTATTGTTATTTTCATACACGTTTCAATTAAATTTCTGAAAGCCACCCAGAGTTAGGCTGCAAAATTTACATGGTGACAAAATTTACATGGTGATAGAGAATTCTATTATTATTATTATTTTTGTTCCTATAAAATGGTAAATTGGCTACTTGCTGCCCAGATCAAATCATGGTGATCTGCCTTACTCAGTGGAAGAAGAGGCTAAATTGGAAGGTGCAGTTAAATGTGTCATCAGTTTGGAGTCCATGAATTCTATTGGCCCTTTTCTATCACCAATTTAGCTTTGATCATTAGTTGAGCAGATTCATGCATTAAATGTAGCAATAATAAACTGCTCTGTGCTTTGAATTCAACAAATGGTTCTGTTTATTTGTGCCTAACTGTATTAACTTAGGATTGTCTACCCCCTTGGTCATTAGGCTGACTAAATTTAGAAGAGTTTTTCCCAGTCCTACATGGAGAAATGAATCAATTATGGCATTTTTCCCCTTCATCTAAAGCAAAACTGGCTGGGGAATTCTGAGAGTTGACGTTTACACATCTGAAATTTGCCAACTTTGAGAAACACTGATCTAAAATCTTTCCCTTCTTCTAAGGAATAGTGATGACTGATCTGCAAAGGAAAGTACTTGTGTTTACACATAGAAGTATTTTGTAGTGGTGATGGGAAACATACTTTAGTCTCTGAGATGAGCAAAGTGATATACTAGTTAGGTCTTTTATCTGATCAATATGAGCTCTCATGAAATTTGGGGTGAATTTGGAGAGAAAATTGTAATGTGGAACAATCTTTTTTGCCTCATTTAAATCTCTTTTCCATATTAAAATAGTTCTTTGGAGAACATTTGATTCAGCAAATTAATTGCAATGTTGAGAAATAAGTTATACTGAAATATTGCTGATAAAAATGAAACCTCCTGAATTAATAGCTTTGCATCCTACATAATTCAATATTAATTGTTTTTAATCTGAGCAATATTGTAGAGAATGACCTTTTGAGGTATTCTCTCCAGTGGCCCGAGATACAATAAAGTCTCCTTGCTTTTTGATGGATGACAGACTTTTACTGTTATTTCACCCAATGGTGGGTTTTAAGACTGCACTGAGCCGTCCATGCATTTTAATCACTACAAGAAGCTAGAAATGTTTTAATAATCCTCAAAAACAAAAAACCCTGGTGTGATTGGTGGAGATGATTTTGTTATCATCAAAATCTCTGGCAGGTAGTGCTGACTGTTTTGTAGTTCACATTAATATCATCATTTTAAAATGTGACTCTGGATATATATTATTAAGAATTGAAAAAAATTATTAAATTCAGGATATTAAAACCATTCAATGCAAACAACAATGTATTTTCTAAGGAAGAAGGAATTAAATATTAAAGCTTATCATAAATAAAATATGATGGCATACCTTGTTCAGTGCCATAAAGATAGTGGGTTTCAAACTGAGAGTTTCACTTCATCATTTTTTTGAAAAATATGCTGCTTCTACCATTTGACCCTATCCTACCCCAATCACATTTTCCCATATAGAATATGTCAGTGCTGTATAGGAAGCAGGAAACATTTTGGTTCTTGATTTTCCTTGGAAAACAAGTCTAGGTGCTTAGTTGTGATAATGCCCTTCCTCATAGTTTCTAATCCAAACACAATCAGAGAGGAAAAAAAGAGGAGGAAATATCAATAATAGGCTACTAAAAATATTTTTCTCAAATGGGCTATGAAGTCCCATGGCTCCTAGCAAAGTCCAGCTGCATAAGTTAGGAGTCAGATTGTGATGTTCATAGTTCCTCACATTCGAGGCTGAAGACAATGAAGTAAGAGAAAATTCTGTGGTATTAAGAAAGGTTTGGTATGAATAGAAACTTATTCAAAATAGAGCTGGAAGGGATCTTGGAGGTCCAACCCCCTGCTCCTATACTATTTCAGACAAATGATTGTCCAATCTCTTTTTATAAACCTCCAGTGCTGTAGCATCCAAAATTTCTGGAGATGAGTCATTCTACTGATTAATTGTTCTAATTGTCAGGAAATTTCTCCTTAATTCCAGAAATTGCTTTTCTTCTTGATTAGTTTCCATCCATTGTTTCTTGTTTAGCCTACTGGTGCTTTGGAAAATAAGTTGATCCCTCTTCTTTGTGGCAGCCTCTCAAATACTGGAGGACCTGACACCCCTAATCCTTCTTTTCTCTAGACTGACCATACCCAATTCCTGCAACCGTTCTTCATATGTTTTTCTCTTCAAGCTGTCTCTGTGTTATGGGATTCCTATCTTTAGGTTCTCTCTTCATAGTCTTCAAAAGCAGAATGATGAGAAATATCTATTTAGTACAACACCATCAAAGATTAGGGTTAGGCTTTCATGAAGTCATGGTTAAAAACAGTCCCTCTCCCTCTCTCTCCCTCTGCCCCCTCTCCTCCCTGTCTCTATCCATTGTAAAATTCTAATTGGAAGGATGCCAGCTTATGTAGCTAATGTTAAGTCAGATTTTATTAAACACAGGGCTAAAAAACAAAACCACAGTTTTGGGCCTTTTATATTTATCTCTGGACCAAAATAATGGAGAAATGTCATGCCCGAAATTGACATAAGTGTAGCCATTTTAATTAGGCTTAGTATATATTCTTTTTCTTACTTTCTCTGTGGCAATCATGGGGGAAAGGTTTCAGCTTGCCACATTCCTAAGGGGAGAGGAGTGGAGATAAAGGGAGTAATTTGGCTTGGTGATCTTTCTTCCAGTGGGAAACAAGGTGGAGATTTATGACATCAAGCAACATTGAATTACTTCTATTGGAAAATGTGACTTTTGGGAGTTGTTTCTAACTTGTAATATAGTGGGGTAATTCTGGGTTGTGTCAGATCCAGAATTACCATGGACTTTGCCAATTTGATGTTTTCCTAAATAAAAAAAAATGTTTTGGAAGATGGACTTTGTTCTTTTCTTTTTAAATGGATTCCATCACTTGGAAACCTGACAGAAAATACCAATTATGGGATACGTCTACTTAGGGATATGATTATTCTTCTTCAAAGTCAGGACACAAACACACACAAATAATGGTAGATTTATCCTGGAACAAACAGCATGGGAAAAGACATTCAATATGAAAACAACACAAAGGAATTGGGTGAGGTTTCCGAAAACTAGATTGAAAAAAGCAACATGAAGCTCAGATTCAGGATATATACTGTACATATATTCCCCTATTTTTGTATATCTTTTAATCTACAGATATATTGGTCCCAATTTTCTGATGTACAAAGTAATTTAAACTAATGACTGAAATGTACAAATTTTGTACTAGAGAAAGATCTAAGGAGTAAGCCTCTACTGTTTTATATGTTATCATCAAAATCCTTTTTTTCTTTTGGGATTTGCATTTCCTCCTCTTTCATTTCATCCTCATTTTAAGTCATCTGACTTAACTGTGTTGCTCATGTTGGAGATTGTCTTGTATTTCATTTATGTAGTTCTATCTTTTCATCTGTCACCTTCATTCAATTACTTTTTCCTTCATTAGAATTTGAAATGCTGCTGTCCATTTGAATATGTTGTTAGAAGCTGACAAAACCAGGTAAGAACTCTATTAGGAAGAGGAGAAGTAATAGAAATTTAAAATGACACCAGATAAGATTTATGTAGACACCCCAGACAGTTTTCTTCTCCATTTTTGTGAGTAGATGTTAAAAAAGGGGGTCTTACACCCAAGTCAGAGGTGGTATTCAGCCGGTTCTGACAAGTTCTGGAGAACTGGTAGCAGAAATTTTGAATAGTTCAGACAACCGGCAAATACCCACCTCTGACTGGAGATTTTACAGTATCCTTCCCCTGCCATGCCCACCAAGCCATGCCCACAGAACCAGTAATAATTTTTTTTAATCCCGCCATTGACCCAAGTGTATCATTATGTTGATGAAATGTCATTCACCAATACAGTAATTGTTGTATGTGGATCTATAGGTGGATTTCATGTTTCAAATCTCCTTTTATGAGGTCTACAATAAAAGGAAAAGGATGAAGGTGAGAGAAAATCCCACATGCAGGTCAAAGTTTAGTTATATAACAAAAAATGTAGTCCTAAAATGTTTACATATATCTCCAGACGATCTTGATAAGAAATTATTTTCCCTACAGAAAGCTTTGAGAAAACTCAAGGTCACAAAGTTGATATGTCTGCCTATTAGAGCAAGGAAACAGCCTATGCTCCCTAAGAAGTTATCAGAACATTAGATTCTACATTTAATTAGAAATAATGAAAGTTATTTTTCAGAGCAGATTAAAATTAAAGTCAAAGCAGAATTCAACTATTCTGATATATTTATGATTTAATATATTTTATAAACACCTTTTCAATGCAATTCCTGGGTATCAAGGTCTGTGTCTCTATGTAATTACAACTTGAGAAATTAAATACTTTCTTTTTCAAATGGCTTTTTCAAAAGTTCACAAAGAACATTATCTTCAGGGCAAAAGATCAATATGTTCACTGTTATTTATTTTATTCCTAAATCTTTCAATTCATATGTGCAGCAACATGCAGAAAACATTTTGGTCTACTCTTCAACATACAGGTAAAATTCGAAAAATTAGAATATCGTGCAAAATTTCATTTATTTCAGAAATGCAACTTAAAAGGTGAAACTAATATTGTGAGATAGACTCATTACATGCAAAGTAAGATAGTTCAAGCCGTAATTTGTCATAATTGTGATGATTATGGCTTACAGCTCATGAAAATCCCAAATCCACAATTTCAGAAAATTAGAATATTGCACGCAATCAATAAAACACGGATTGTACATAGAACAATATCAGATCTCTGAAAAGTATAAGCATGCAGTATTTGATTTGGTTCACTTTTGCGGCAATTACTGCCTCAATGCGATGTGGCATGGAAGCTATCAGCCTGTGGCACTGCTGAGGTGTTACAGAAGACCAGGATCTTCAATAGCGGCCTTCAGCTCTTCTGCATTGTTCGGTCTCATGTCTTTCATCTTTCTCTTGGCAATGCCCCATAGA
>BHFT01068701.1:0-12270 GCA_004320025.1 Laticauda laticaudata
CCACTCCCATCTGCTTCCATCCGCTAGGCTTCCGTTCCGCATCCGCTTTCCATCCGCCCTGCATCCTCCCCACCTCCGTGTTATCCGCTCCAGTTATGCAAATTTTTGCCCCTTTTTAGAGCGGATAACAATGGATGGAACATTTTGCTCGTCCGTTGTATCCGTTTTGCATCCATTGGGCAGTGTGACAGGGCCTTAAGAGACTAGAATTGAGCAGAGCTCAGAAATACCTCTTAAAACCTTCACTTCTTCCTGACCACAAGAAAAAAAACAATTATTTACTTATTAAAAGGAGAGAAGTCCCTGAGTTTAATTTCCACTTCAAAAAGACAACTATGCCCCTTTTCTTTATTTATTTTCAAGAATGCATGAATTCTGTAGTCCTACTAGGATCTTTCGTGTGCTGTAACTCTTGTTTAAAAAAGAAAGACAATTCACTCCATTATTATTGTTTGGAAATTACCTTCAAAGTTGAAGAAGAATTCAGTGAATGTTTTGAATTGCATTGCAATGCATTCCATGTCCTTTACAAGAAATGAAAAATATCTTCAGGAACTGAATGGGGAAGTGATTTCACTTAGAGAGATTATTACTTTGAAGCATTTTATGTTTTTAAATAGCCCAACGTGGGTATTCTTCATAATCCTTTAAAATTATCATTGGAGAAAAATTTCCCTAGATTGCTTGATAAATAGTTTTCATACTCTTCTCAGTGAAACAAGATATACAGTCCCCTATGGATTTACAGAAGTTACATATTCTTAGCAATCTGAGAACATGAGGGAACAATGTGGTGGATATATTTATATGCATATACATTTCTGTTGGTGCAGAGTTATTTCACAAAAACTGTAACACTCTCCCAACAAGTAAACAATGCAACATATCTATTGTACAAAATGCCATTTTAAAATTAATGAATGAAGGAATAAAAACAATTTTACTTCATCCTTCCCTCCTGACTTCCCATTTATTCTCTCTCACCACATGAAGATTTCGCGAGAACTATAGAGAAATAGTATAGATATAATGCAGTGCAATGTAACATAGAACCACACAAGTAATTTGAATCTCAAACTTACAACCACAAGTTCTCTGCAAGCTCACTGATAGAAGACCAATGAATCAATCCCAGGTGAAAACAAGTTCAAAATGCAACTTTCCAAGCCATTAACTTTACAAATTGTATTAGAAGGTGAAATTAACAAGTAATATGAACAAATGTTAATTTATTTGTTTTATTTAATTATCCAACTTCTATTTTATCAATGTTAATGTTATCTAGTGCAATTGTAAATATTTTTTCTCTTCATCTTTCTCTTCTCTGTCACAATGCTGGCCTTTTGGCATTCCTTTAGAAATATGCATGATTCTGACCTAAGGTGTTCCAGAAATCTCTAAAAAAGCTGCCTCTTCTCCCAGAATTTGGAGAAAGGTAATTGTTCAGCCCTTGGCAGAAATATGTACACAATATAGAAATTATTCTTTCCAAAGATCTTAATTAATGAAGTCTATCACAGACCTGTAAGATAAATCATCATTATGGTCCTTTTTATTGTCATAAGCAGCATTCTGGAAGTTAAGCTAGTGAATATTGTAACTTATTTTTATTATATTTCACTCCCTTTGAATCATTATGTTTTTTAATACAGTAGTTTTAATTGCATGTGGACTTTGGTGTGTTTATTGTTCTGTATTTTGTTTGGTTTTATATGTTTTAAATAACAGGGAAAGCATTTTGTAATTATTTAAAGTAACTAGAAGAGCAATTTAGCAGGATAAGATAGAAAGAACTTACAGTTTGTACACTGCTCTATCCCATGATGTTCTACTGAACTTGCAGTGGTAGAACATAAGGATAGATATTTTCCCCTTTTTAGCTGTCCCTAAAATAAACTATATCAGATTATCCTCATTTTATTAGCATGGTTCAGAACCTTTAATGTATAAACTTGGGATGCAAGTTCACAGAGGCAAATTGTTTGTCATAGTATCACTGCACTCAGGCCATCATTTTGATGCAATCTTAATTTCTGCAAATGCCTACAGATTCATATCATCTGATATGTTCCCATAGGCATTTGTTTTTGCCTCTCAATATACAAGCAATGGTGGTAGAAGACATTTGGAATGTGGATCTCTTTCTAGAAGACCTCCAAGGTCCTTTCCAACTCTGTTATTCTTTGTTTTTATGTTTCTTTTCCTATATATCTTTTTGTCTGCAAGTGAAATGGAATTCCATTATATGCTGTGAGGTAACTTAACACTGTACCCTAAATACAAAAGCAAAATTATATTTTAATGTGAAAGGATGAACACATTGCCCGTGTCATACTTGCAGACCTTCATTCATAATCCTATCAGGTTCTATTTTTCCATGCATCTCTTATTTGGAAAAATAAATATGCATGCACATCCATATTTCAGTAAAATGTAAATGCTTGCTTTGAAATTGGTTTTTCATTCCCAACATTTCCAAGATAATGCGTCGTCATTTTAAAATGCACACTTGGAAGCATGTTTAGGTATACTGTGTAATGCATATATTTGAGAAATATTGTCTTTCAGAAAAGGAAATGGGGTGGATGTTGCTAACAGATTGTATCAGGAATCAAAGAAATTTAATTTCTCAGGCATTCTTGTTTTAACCCTGGTGTTATGAACTTTGGATCAGGGAAAATGTCATGCGATTTCACACTTGAGTGTTTTTTCTGTAATATGATTTCTTGAGATAGCCCTTGATAACTCATGACACAAGCGTTCTTGGTATTCCAAAGGCTCTACCAACTTCATAGAATTCACATATATTTATTCATGTTGTGGTATTCCATACTAAAGCATAAATAATTTTCTGAAGATTTGTTTAAATATTGTGTTGACATTACAATTATTTTTCACAATTGAATATATATTTTTAAAAATATATTTTTTCATGGCTAAGTGTGTTACAAACCCTATTGTTCTGTACAATATGTTTATTGTAATATGCATTATACTGTATTTAGCATTAAACGTAATTTCAAAATGTAATTTTAAAAATGGGAGTTTACACACACATACATCATATATACATGTAACCCAGAAATTTTTAATTCTCTGCAAAATCACATATATTCACTTGATTTAAGGTTATGATTTGTGAACACAACAGTATTTTCTGTAGTTTGCCTACAGAAATTATACTTACAGTTATAGTTTTGCTTCAAAATATTTAATTTGGCAATCAAAAATAAGCATTTGAATAATCAAGAAGTGAATAATAATAATAATAATAATAATAAACAATAAATAGCAATCAAGAAAATAATAATAATAAAGAAGTGAAATGTAAGAAAATTCATTAGAAAATCATTCACAGGGACAACATGAGAATCCACTGTTTCATCTTATCTGAAGAAACGTACAATGCAGTGATTACTGGAGAGGACTCAGTAAAAACAACAGCATTAGAATGGATATGAAACACTGATATTCAGGTCTAAAGCAGAAATCATCAGTAAGTTTCTCTGGGGAAACATATTATATAATTTATATGTAATAGAATTCTCCAAATCTTATTGTGCATCAGTTTATAGTGGTCAGGCCTACTTAAACATTAGAACACACCTGACTTTGCTTCTTTCCATAATCTTCAGTAGCAGGAGGCAATAACAAAAACAAAAAAACCGCCAGAGATTATATATGACATCAACCAGCAATACAGGTCTTTCAAAAGGGTATTGTCAAGCATTGAAGAGCATTAGAAAAGCAGGTGTTTTTGAATCCCTAAAATGTTCCCTATTCCCTCAGCTTTGCAGTCTACCTGCTTCAGAAGCTACTCCAAATTGCTACTCCCATATATGTGTGTGTGTATACAGCCCTAGTAAAGGTTGAATGAGAAGAGGATATATTATGTTTATATGTTACCAGAGTTTATGTAAAGACAAGTGGTAATAATATGGTTTGATTGTAGCTGTCACCCTCAATATAAGGAGACTCCTAGGCTACTGTGTTTGAATTGATACAATTCTGATCATAATCATGGAGTCTGAAGCATTATTGTCATATGTATTTTGTTAACTTCCAAATTATGGATCATGGGTATTGTTTCATGTTTGGTGAAAATGCCTGAACACACAAAGTACAATATTATACTCTGGACTACACAGAAATTAACAATATTACCATGTTTCTCACAAAATAAGGCTGGGCCTTATTTTTTTTTTGACCCCCCCCAAAAATGGCTAGGCTGTCTTTTTGGGGTGACTTAATTCCCCCCCTTGCATCCTTGGATGGGCGTGCGGCGACGGCTTGGATGTTGACCTCGGTGTTGGTGGGGCACTTCGTATCGGGAGACCTTCCGCCACCATTGCTTTACCTTTTCCCTGTGCTGCCACAGCATTTAGAGAAACACCGCAGCATTTGGTGCAGCCACGTGTGGCCAGCCAGGGTTCTTCTCTGCAACCAGAGCCCAGTGGAGACACTCGGCTTCAGGTGCTCCTGTTGCCACCTTCCCTTCGCCTTTGAAGGCAAAGCCAATTCTTTTAAAAATGACACCCTGAGAGGGCAGCCCAACCCCACGTGTGGAGGCAAATTTCCCAGGGCCACAGAGCAGGATCAGCTCACCCCGGGAGAAGCCCAGTTGCCATCCCTGCCTGGCGCTGGGCAGAGCATGAAGAGCTTCGCCTGGGGTGCCCAGGGAAGCTGACAGATGGGCCCTCCTGCCTGGAGGCAGAGCTCTCACCAAGGCAGTGAGTGCCTCCCCGATGGGCCCTCTGCTCATCTCACCAGGGCTGCACCAGAGCTGTGTGGGCTGGGCAGAGCCAGGAAACCAAGCCATGGGTGCGCGCCTGCCTGCCAAGCAAAAGAGCCAGGCCGATCCAAGCTTGGCTTCTTTCTCAAGTCCATCCAGCCAAACCTGAAGGGGCCACAGGAAGAGGCTGCCCAAGGCAGTGATAGCGCTCACCCATCCGTGGACAGGGAGGCAAGGCGACGACCTTCGACACATCCTCCTCCAAACTGAGCCCCGCCGTGAGTAAGCGCCTCTGCCTGATGCCTGTGCCGCTGCAGTGTTTGGAGCTTCTGGCATATTTGGAGATGTGAGGGGATGGGGACAGGCTGGGCGAGGGGTGGAAAGGATGGGTGGCTTTGGACTCTCTCCACTGGACCCACCGGCCAGGGAAGCAGCGCTGCCGTTGCCTTGCCTCCCTTTCTGCAGATGGGTGGGTGCTATCACTGCCTCGGGCAGCCTCTCCCAGTGGCCCCTTTGGGTTCGGGCTGGAAGGACTTGGGAAGGAAGCCAAACTCATGTCGGCCCAGCTCTTTCACTTGGCAGGCAGGCATGCACCCGTGGCTTGCTTTCCCAACTCTGCCCAGCCTGCACTGCTCTGGTGCACTCCTGGCAAAATTAGCAGAGGGCCTGGTAGGGAGGCACTTGCTGCCTTGGTGAGAGCTCCACCACTGTGCAGGAGGGTCCGCCTATCAGCTGCACTGGATACCCCAGGCGAAGCTCTTCATTCTCTGCCTGGCACCAGGCAGGGATGGTGGCTGGGCATTTCTGCCAGGGGCCAATCCTGCACTGCGGCCCCAGGAGATTTGCCTCCCCACATGGGGTTGGGCTGCCCTCTCAGGCAGGGTAGGCATTGTCATACTGATAGTATGGCATCATTTTTAAAAGAATTGGCTTTGCCTTCGAAGGCGAAGGGAAGGCGGTGACAGGAGCATCTGAAGCCGAGTGTCTCCGCTGGGTCCAGTTGCAGGGAGGAGCCCTGGCTGGCTGTACGTGGTTGCGCCAAATGCCAGCAGCAGGGAGAAGGGAAAGCAATGGTGGCAGAAAGTCTCCCGATACGAAGTGCCCCACCAATGCTGAAGTCAACACAGGCAGCACCATATCCGGGTATGCAACAAAAGTACTTCCTAACGGTAAGCCCCCCCCCTGCCATTTCCCCCCATTTCATATGTTTAATATAGGCCTTAATTTTGGGGGGGATTAATTTGATTTTATGCCTATAAAACATGCTGGGACTTCCTATTGGGGGAGGCCGTATTGTTGGAGAAACACAATAGGTCCAAAAACAAGTTTCAGAGTGGTCAACTGAGCCTGTTTTGTAAGATGCCACTTAAAGAAATAAATAATCTTTAGATCGTTCAGCTTATAATTACATAGTAGGAATCTCCAAGGCTTCTGAGATGATTAATAGTTGTTTTTCATAGGCAGAAGTCCCCACCATTGAAAAGGCAACAGAACTGGAATCCTTGTTTAACAAGCCCATCTGATCTTTAGTAACCATTGACAAATATCCAGTGACCAAACTAATGGAATGTATCACTGTAATTTGACAGATGAAATATGTTACTTACAGTAAATCCTTTTTAATTTCAGTTCAAATCTAGAATTATCACACAGTCAGCTAGGGTTATCCTCTGGTTTTTGATACCATACACTATGGTATCTTACTAGAGTACTTGAACGAATAGAGTATTGGAGGCACTGCTTAGTAGTAATCTCTCCTGGCAATATAGAAAGTTGAGTTTGGTCTAACCTTTTAGGCACTTCCCACTTTAGAAAGGGTTTAGTGGCTGTAAAGATTGAGAAAACATTGCAGATATGCCTGATGAACAGGTTCCAGATTAATTTATATCATACATATCTTTGTAACTTCTCTATAAAGTACAAGTAACATTTTCCTCTGTAATTACTGGGTTAAATTACTCCCTTTTTACCTTGATTCAAGGTATAGTTGGGGCACTAGATAGAACTGCAGATTTACTGGTCAGATGCCCTTCCTGGTACCATGTAGAGTTCTCTTGTAAATATTTTTTTCATTTCAAGAAGAGAAACATCTGCCACTACCTAGAATGTAATCCTCAGCCTTCTAAGTAGAAAGTGAGTGTCTTCACCACTTCACCATGCCACTCTGCTATTTCTGGATTAAAGTGATTGTAAAAAATTCAAATAAGACTCTGCATTATAGAAGATCTAAAAACTTTAACCACTGCTTAGAAGGAAGATAAATGAAGCTCTTTGTAATTCCCATTTATAATTTCAGCAACTAGAGGGAATAAGTATTTGATCTATCTCCTCCTCATAATTTATGAGTAAGGAGCTCATGCATAAAGAGAGGAATATGTGCTTGTTTAACTCCACATCATAAGTATAGGTGAGCTTGAAACTATTTCTAAAAAATAATATTCAGCATTTGAACTAACCATATAAAAAGTGGTCATGTAGAATTTTCAGCTTATTTTTTAAAGAGGAATTAATCCCTCAGGTATTACTGTTTTCTCCTGGTTAGAATTATAGAGATAGTACTGGTTGTGTAATTCAAGCAGCTTACTTCAAAGCTTTCTCAGTGTATATATGTTGAAAAGTCCTGAAAAATCAGATATTAAAAGAGTAGACAAAAAGAATTGCGCTGGACACCAGAATGTCTCTGTGCAATCATTGGGGGAAAGCTATGACATAAGATATTTGAAAGTCATCAGCAAGTTTTATTTGACAACAGCAGTAAACTGGACCCATTAGCAGAACTCATATTGCTTATGGAAGAGTGGAAGTGATTTTACTGTTTTCAGTTCTATTTTTAATTTCTGTCACCACTTTCATCCTGTACCATCTGACTTAGCAAGATGGAGGAACCTTCTCAAATAGCACAGGATGGTGCTGGTGCTAGTTGTATTGTATTACATTATATTGTATTGTATTGTACTGTACTCTGTTTTGTTGTGTTATATTTATTGCATTGCATTGTATTGTAAAGTGCACTATGCACTTTACAATAAAGGAAGTAAAAAAGAAGTGGAAAAATAATTCCTACTTTCATGAGCCAATCTAATAGATATAATTCAAAAAGGGAAAAAGAATGTTTGAATTACATAATCTCAGTAATATTATTTTACCTGGTCAGAGAAACCTAAACTGTCTCTGTGTTAGGAAAAACTGAAGAATATGATGTTGTAATTTTCCACTGTTCTTTTAAATCTTCCATCCATCTGTCCATCCATCCATCTATCCATCTACTTATCCATCCATCTATCCATCCTTCCATCCATCCATCCATCCATGCATGCATCCATGCATCCATCCAGAACCCCCAAAGCAATGTGTAAATCGAGTAACTCCTGAGTATCCTGTCAAGCTGCTTCCTGATAGCATGATTAGGTATTGCAGCATAGCCTACTTGGTTGTCACCATATTTTTAAACATAAGTTATGGAAAGGAATATAAACACTTTCTTTCTTTTTTTATTTGAAGGCATGTAGAAAATCTGATAAACTTACCTCTGTAAACTAACTCCTAGCATTCCTCATTATGTGGTCTACAACTATCATTCTTTCTTCTGCAAGAAAACAGACAAAGGTTCAGTTCAAAACTCTATTTATTATTTCAATTTTCAGGCTGCTTGACTCTGGGGGCCTTGCAGTTAAAATGAAAAAAAAAAGTTTTTATATTGTAAAGAAAAAGAATGCAACTGACTGAAAGACAGAGCCTAAAAGTAAAGAGTGGCTCAGCCATGATCCTGACCCAAAGCCCTAATGTATTAATTATATTATTAGGATTTATTTTAAAGAATGGTAAAGGCCAGATAAAATATTTCATTATTTCTGCCCAGGCAATCCTCCTTTTACAAAGAAGTGCTTTGCTTGTTCAGTGGCCACCTCCTGCAGTTCATTTCTGGTGTTACCATTGGGAAAATGATCTAAAGAGAATTGCAAAAAGAAGATGTTCAGGATCAAATCTGGATGTGTAGAACAAGGAATACATGACCAATTTTAAATATTCTTAGCTACAGTTCTGAAGTAGAATGCACATCTACTTCAATTCTTGGCAGTATTATATCAATGAGATACATTGTAAAACCAATTCATTCATTCCCCCCTGCTGCAAGGGTTTTATTTGTTCTCCTGTTTGGAATTAGGAGAGAGAAAATAGGCAATTTTTATTTGGGCAATAAAAATTTGGGTGATCACTAGCTGACAAGGAAATCCTACAGGAAACTCCATCTCTTTGCTGCAGAATAACAATCATCTGGATTTTTACACTCCAGATTTGGTAGACCTTGAAAAGAAATCTGACAGTGAAAATGGAGTCTAAAATAGAGTGAGCTGGATTTTCTTTATATTTCACATTTCTGAACCACCACCATCCCCCCATCATCCTCAAAGAATAACTCTGGGCAGTGTACAATACACCATCAAAATATAGATACTTTTCTAAAGAAAGGTATAAAGTTACTTATGTGGAAAAAGTTACCTGTACTTCAAATTCCAATTTAAAGGAAAGTGATAAACCAAAGTAGAGGGTATGGGATTCCCCCTTATTTTATTTCCTTAATGCTCATTCATGATACAGGTAGTTCTTAACTTATGACTGTAATCAAGCCCCAAATTTATGTTGCCAAGTGAGACAGTTGTTCAGTGAGTTTTGCCCCATTTTATGACCTTTCATGCCACAGTTGTTAAGTGAATCACTGCAATTGTTAAGTTGGTAACATGGTTGTAAAGTGAATCTGGCTTTCCCATTGATTTTGCCTGTCAGAATGTTACAGAAAGTGATCACATGACCTAAGGACAATACAACCTTTATAAATATGGGCCTGTTACCCAGTGGCCAAATTCTGATCTTGTGAGCATGAGGGTGTTGCAATGGATTTAAGTGTGAAAAAAACAGTCATAAGTCACTTTTGTCAGTGCTATTGTAATTTCAAATAGTCACTAATCAAATTATTATAAGTCAAGGACTACCTTTGATAGTAGTCCTTTGATAGGTATACCTTTGATAGGTATACCTTTGAATACCTATTATTGCTTTTAATCTGAAATAACCATACACAACAGAAATATTAAACCTTAAATCAAAACTCATATTATGAGGAAGAAACCTAAAACAAAAAAGACTTTTCACATGGTAAATGGAAGTAGCTACTTATCAGTTCTTCACATTGTGGCAGAAGTAGGAGAAGAGGAGTCCAAAGGTTGGTTTTCTCTCTAATTACATATAGGGAAAAGCAGAGACTGAATTACAGCTGGTGGAACCACATTGTCTTGTGAGAATTATGGAGTTGGTCCATAATAAATAACATAATAAGAAACAGCAATCTTGGGCAAGATGACTGAACCTTTTCCCTGTGAGCATTAAATTCCTTTTTAGTATTTCAAAGTGAGAAATTGCAGAACACAATGAAGATATTCTGTGTTGCATGACAAGTAATCAGAAGTCTGTTGATGCTATTTTTCTGTTCGGGGAAAAACAAAAAACTAAAGTTAAACTTAATCTACGGTTAGTTAATGAAACTCTATTTTGAGAAAAGAAACATCCTTTCATAACAGTGCATTGTTTTGCACCCAAATCATCCTGGAAAATGTAATTTACAGTAGCTGTTGCATATCAGTGGAAAGATAATAATCCAGTCATCTGGCTTGAGCTCAGCAGTTTAATAGGAAACATCTGTGCTTAATACATTATAATTGACTCTATTTACACTTCTGGCACAGAGATAACAATATTGGATATTCGCAGTTGGTACATATATTGCATAATTTTCTAGTCACATCTCTGCTGAAGTTCCTCATATCTCAATATTTAATTGAATCCTTCCATTCTTAATTCAATTCATTCCCACATCACCTCTAGGGGGTTTGTTTCCTGAAATAGCAGCCAGTATCAATAAAGTCTTTTTGACATGACAAACATAAAAATGAACTGATTTGTGGTTGTTTTCTAACAGAGATGTTTTCACAGGGATGAAAAAGTTTAAATATATCTCATGTTGCATCTATAGAAAACTTCAGCTTACGAAGGGTCATGGCTAGGTCAGCAACTAAAGAGAAATTTCCTGACAGAACAATTAATCAGTAGAATAACTTGTCTCCATAAGTTGTGAGTGCTCCAACACTGGGTACTACAATGGGTTCTCACAGCTCTTTTTCTGTGACAGTGGATGGTTACTATTGAAACTAAGAATGCGTAGAGTGCTGGTGGCCTTACAATAAACAGTGGTTTCTAGACTTCCACCTTTCTGTCTTTGACAAGCACATTTAAAAATGGTAAGTGTCTAGCCATTTCTTCCTCCACTGTGAATTGTATATCTGGGAAGATGGAGTTCAGTAGCATATGAAAGTCTTTCAGTGCATTTCTTTTGATGATAACAAATGTGTCAGCCAAAATTTTTGTGTGCACTTTTGAAATGCACAGTGTTCTAGTTCACACTGTGATGACTCCTGATATTGGAGATCTCCTGGGTGTCCCCTTTATTTGCTCATACATTTTGAATGTGAAGAAGGTGTGTTGGCAACATTGGAGTAGCTTCATGATTTGTTTCCTAGTTAGATTGTTCTGATCTGTGTTATATTCTTCTAGTTTTTTTTTTTTTAAATTACTTNATTCTTCTAGTTTTTTTTTTTTTAAATTACTTCCAGAGGTGGTATTCAGCAGGTTCTGACCAGTTCTGGAGATTTTGAGTAGTTCGGAGAACCGGCAAATACCACCTCTGACTGGAGATTTTACAGTATCCTTCCCCTGTCACACCCACCAAGCCACATCCACAGAACTGATAGTCAAAAAATTTGAATCCCACCACTGAAAACTTCCTATGCTAGTTTGGGGAAAATGGATGTAAATAGGGATGCTACATTTGGTTAACTTCTGAGATTACAGACATTTCCCAAATTAAGTTAGGATTAAGAATGCAGTACAGGGCAAAGAGATCAAAAACAATAATAGCTGGACAGAATAGGAATATATACAATATATAATGATATATAAATATCTATTGTTTCCAGTCCTTTTAAAAAATTGTTAATATTATGATATTCTGACTTGAAACCTTTCATTAGGAACTTCCTGATTTCCTGTCAGTTTTGTGTCCTAGTTCCTGGGATTTTACCTCTCTGCTGGCAACGGATGATATTTTGTTGCATTGAAGCACAGTTCTGAAATAATGTTGAGCCAAATGTCTCAAACTGAAATACTGTCATATTAAATAATTAAACAATTTGCGTTTCTTTGTCAGTTTGAAAAGCTATTACTGTCCTTCAACTGTTTTTCAATCTTGATTTGAAGCTTGGTCACCAGAGATACCAGCAAATTAATAGAAAATTTAGTAAGAGCAGGTTGGAGAGGGATATTTCATGAATATAATCGTTTATACTTCAACTCAACTGAAGTTTGCTTAAAGCATAGTTTAAAGCCCCTGTCCCACTGCACCAATGGATGTAAAGAGGATGTAAAACGTTAAAAAAAGCTTGCCATCCATTGGAAAACGCGATGCATCCGTTGTGTACTCACTGCAT
>BHFT01068703.1:0-13840 GCA_004320025.1 Laticauda laticaudata
CGTTGGATACATTTTCCGCTCAAAAAGTTTTGAGCAGCTCATAACATAGCAAATGCATGGCAAAGTTTACTACTCTAATATTTCTGTGAATACTCATCTTTCTGTTTCCTCTTGATACTCATGTTTAAGAGCAGGGAAAACAGGGAAAAACAGGCTTGGAAAACATTTTTAAAAAGAAAAAGGATTCAGAATTTTAAATATAAAATTGAAATCAGAATTTTTTTTCTTAGAGTTGTTAGATAAAAACCTGGGGAAAAAGTAGGAAATTTATTGTTATGTACATTGACCACTGAGAGAATCCTATCTGCGCAAAAATGGAAATATGTCAATTCCTACAGTGGAAGAATGAATAAAAAAAGTGATAGAGTTGGCAGAAGTGTCTAAATTAACTGTTTTAATTAAACAAAAGATCATATCCAGTTTGTTTCCACTTGAAAACTGTTTCTGAACTTTCACAACAAAAATTGAAACTTTGATTTTAGATTTTGGTTATTAGATTAACTGTGTTATAGAAATGGCTAATACTAAATAGGGAAAGCAAAAAGTTGTGATTGCAACTGTATTTTCTACTCTCTTGCACTGGAAAAAGTTGGAAGACATTGAGGTTTTTTTTAACCTTGTCTCCTTTCCTTTCACTTTTCTCTATTCCCTTATGATCTTTTTAAAAATGTGTATTTTATATTCTAATGAATGTTAATAAAACACAAGAAAAAGAAAAAAAGCATGGAAAATGGCATGGCTCTGTTCGTGAAGTTATCAGGAGTCCAATGTGAAAATGTTCCCTTTGGTACATGTAGTCCACAACCTACTACTGTAATTGAGCCCAGAATTAGTCGTATGTCTTGGTGGTAATTAAATGGGTCACACCTGATTGGCCCTTTTTATACTGGTCATTAAGCAAACTCATTTTCTTCAACGGAGTTCCCCCACCCGGAAATAAGTAAAAAATGCCAAAAAATTGTTGTCATGTGATTGTAGCACGTTATAAGACATAAATGCCAGCCACTTGGCAAGTGCCCAAAATACAGGGGGGCTGTGGCCATCAGAACTCTGGAACCAGGTTGTAAGTGGCTTTGGTGTGACTCCATGGTAACTTTGAATGGTTACTGAGGACTACTTGTAATTAGTCTTTATATTATGGCCTATCAAAAGCCTATATGCATATGAAATTTCATCAGAATGAATCAAAGACATCAATATGTTATTAAACTAATAAAATGGTAAGAAAATCTGATTCTCAAGGCATAAAGCAGCTTAAGATAACTAGCTGATTAAGGCTCTAATGAGGTTAGACTGCTGGGCACTTCAATGGATTTAGGCAACCAGAACTCTGATGGGTTAATACTAAGCAAACTACTTCAGTTGTGATGATAAATCCCTTTCAAATGTTCATGTGCAAAGCAGGTAGAACAATGCAAGCCTGCAGGGAACTAAGGAAAAAAGCTGTCCTAAAGCAGAGGTCCCCAAACTTGGCAACTTTAAGACTTGTGGACTTCAACTCCCAGAATTCTCCAGGTGGCTGGAGATAAAGGGATAAGTCTTTCTGAGATCTTTAGCATTGGAAGGCTTCAGCACATGTTCTTCATTGGTTTCAGCAGGTCAATATAGGTGGTCCTTGACATGCAACCATTCATTTAGTGACTGTTCAAAGTTACAAAGGCACTGAACCAGGTGACTTTTGACTATTTTTCACATTTAATGATCATTACAGCATCCACATTGTTACATGATCAAAATTCAGATGTTTGGCAACTGGTTCATATTTATGACAGTTGCAGTGTCCTGGTGTCATGTGATCACCTGTAGCTCAGAGTTGAAATGAGGACCCCCTCATTTCAACTCTGAACTACAAATATTCTTTTTTATTGGGATCCCCTTTTGAGACCTTCTGACAAGCAAAGTCAATGGGGAAACTAGATTCATTTAACAACCATGCTATTAACTTCCGTGATTTACTTAACTGTGGCATGAAAAATCATAAAATGGGCCAAACTCACCTCTCTCTCTTGATAACACAAATGTTCCGGTCAGCTGTGGTCGTAAATTGAGGACTACCTGTAAGGGCTACTGGGAATAAACAGCAGGGACAGAGAAGGTCTTAAGGGGCCAAGGTCAACCTCACTGGGCCAAGAGCAGATCCCAACTGCTGGAGGGAGGGTGCAGAGATTAAAGGAACATCCCAGAAAGGGATTTTCCATGGGATCAGGATAATCTTCCAGGGGACAAGATCAGTGCTTTCATAATGTAGAAGACCACTTTTTTGATCATAAGTAGTATAAGATTAAAATGCAGATTATAATTAATGGTAAACAGGAATAAAGGTATAATCCACAAGAAAAGAATGCCAATTAAAAATTGGAGAAAGGAGAAGATAATTCCTTCTCTGTTTATCTCTTATTATTTCTCCTCTTGTACAATTGTAGGAAGTTAGCACCCACCCCTCTCCTCGAAAATTGAAATAGCCCAGGAAATATTAAAAAGGCAGAATATTTCTCTTAAAAAGAGTAGAAACTCAAGAAGCAGCAACTCACCTCAGAAGCAGAACCTCACCCCCACCTTTGTTAATGGGTGGGCCATTAAGGCCTGGGCCTGAATACATAACAAGGGACTCCACCTAAAGCTATAGCAATTGCCAAAAGCCCTTTTAAGGGCATAATCACCCAGCAAGGATAGACCAAGCCTGGAACTCAGGACAGCCTACAGAGTTGCCCCTGGGAGTCTACAATTAGAATACAAGCTCCAGTTCACATCCCAACAGAGAGTATAAAACCCAGGCACTTTCAGCAACTCAGTCCTTTTTTCTTGATCTCTTCTCACCTTAAGCATGTGATCATCCTTCTCTGGAGCTCAGGCCATGTGGTCCTTCTGTCCACCATTAAACCTTCCAAGCAGCCTCCATGTTTCCAGTGTCTCTTTCCCGACTTGGAACTGAACCCAGAAGGATATTTATTTCAACACAATAAAGATAGGCCACGCAATTCCGGTCAAATTGTGCTTTTTTTTTCTTTTTCTTCTTCTTTTTTTTTCCCCTTCTTTTTGAATCCTACAGATAAGAGTTATTGCCTAAAGAACTGCAAAACAGGCCATTCTTTGTAAAGCTGTAACAAAAAGATTTTCTACCTGCATTAGAACTAAACAGCCTTTTATTAGACTGCACCATAATGTGTTTTTTATTAAAAATGTTTATATATTTCATTTTAGATATTTTTCTGCCATTCAGTAAGATGTTCTTAAATATATTCCACTGAGGCGAAGGGTACATCTGCCATTTTGGGGTAGTTTTCATTTTCCAGAAGTGATTATTCTGGAACAGAAAGCGGTTTGTGGCATCCTGGGTCTCTAATATTCATCTCCATAATGGATGTAGATAATAACTTACTGTATTTATTGAGCCTTCAAACCCAAGACAAACCTATCAGCATTTCAATCCTCCACAAATCTCCATAGCAGACTTCAAAGTGACTGCTTTGGGAAAGTGGGACTTGAATAGCACAACTGAACTTGAAATGTCGAGCTCACATCAGAGTTTTCAGTCAATCTCAGAAGGTCTCAACAAAGGTGGGTGTTTAACACATTAACAATTGTTAATTGATAATTACTTTCAATTGTCTCAGATATAACTCCCATCTGCATAACCACCCTTTCTTTTCTACCCCCCTTCTCCCCTCCCACTTCCCCCAGTTTAAATCCTATATCAGCCCTGCCATTCCTATGCAGCTTACTTACAGCTTATGCATGTTAAGAATAAAATGTGTTAGTTGGAAAGTGGTACCATAGACTTAACACAACCCTCTTCCTATAATATCTGTTTCATAAAGTAACTGATTCTTTATGGGCGCTCATAAAAACAGCATTAGAAATGCCATTCAGCCAAAATAACAAAACCACAAAGTTATAAGACATATTTCTCTAGTCTGTTTCAACTTTGGAGAGGCTCAAAGCAAGGGCTCTATAGGTATATCTTTGAGGCACCTCAAACAGAAGGTAGCCTTTCATCCCAGTTTCCATGTGCAGCACTTGAGAATCTGTTGGATTGAGCTATGTAAGAATTGCATTGCTGTCTTCTGGGCCTGTTTTTTGTATTAAAAAGTGCCCCATGACAATCTCACAAGAATGGAACTACCCTGGTATGAACTGAGCTTTTTACTTAATTAGGAAGAAGTTTACGGATTATTGTCTCCTGAATCTTTATCTTTCAGGGGAAATGACCATAACATTTAAGCTGCTTGAAAAATGATTTTTGAGACCTATTTTGGAGGCTTTATTAAGTTTGCAGGAACAGGCTTGTCTTAAGCCCAGTCAGGGTGGTGACCTTATGATTTAGGATGTGTAGGACCTAGGGAATTAGGCCACTTGAATAAACTGTAGTTGTGGACTAAAGTAGTTTTCAGCAAAAAGTTTAGGCTTCTGGAGAAAGTTAGTCAACAGATCATCATCCTCAGTATGGTAGCATTTCAGATTTACTTTATTATACTGTTCTAAAGGACATTGTTCAGTGAATTTTTAATAGAAGTTCACATTTAAAAAGACATTCTGGACTGAAGCAGTGTTTTTTTCAATTACCAGATGGAAGTACCCCTACAAGTAAGTACCCCTACTTCCATCTGGCAAAAGAGACTTCTGCACAGGCAAAAGTAAGAAACTGCTTAAACTGAATCATTTGGTTTGAAATCACTACCTTAAATTGGATTAGTGTTACGATTCAGTGGAGGTCACTACATGAGCCATTTAACTTAAACTTAGTTGGAAAAGTAAAACTAATTTTTGTAAACAAATTGTTACACAAATACAAACATGACTTTTGTTCTGTTTTCCTTTTTGTCCTCTTTTAAAATCCTCTTTTAATTATTTTGGCTGTAGGTACCAGCCTTTTTAACAAGGAACTATTAGATACTGTGAATGGCAAATTTTGCTGCCCCCAACTGAATAGTTAATGTAAAGGGATTTGTAGTTTTAACAAATTTAGGAGGATCTAATTTAGGGAAAGCTGAAATAAGCTACTTGAGAAAATAATTTATTATGAATAGACGAAAGATAAACCAATATATTTTATACTTATTCAACTTGCCCTTTTCTAATCCTATTATTCATATTAATGAGAGTAATTCTATGCAATAGGATGGGGAGATAATGACTTTTGAGACATGACTTAAACTTTCATAAATAGTTTTATGATTTAAATACTAAATTCCCTGTGAAAACTAGCCTGGTATGTATAGTGTTAAGCATGAGTAGAAGTTACAATACATCAGTCCTATTTGTGGCACTCTTAAGTTCCTCATTATGCATTATATATTTATTTGTGGCTTCAAGTCCTCAAGATTTTCACTTTAGATACATAAGTCATTTGGATTTGATATCAAGGTTTTAAATGTTACTCAAAAAAAGTTCCTAACATCTGTTAAGAAATAAAGATGAGGAAATGCAATTCTTTCACCCATCTCTTTACGCTTTGCTTTAAAACAGCAATTCCTTCCAGAGCTTATACCAGGCAGAGCCCCCCAAAAAGTGAGCCGAGCTTGCACAGCTTTAATTCTGAATGCATTGGAAGAACTTATTGACACATAGGCGGATAAAATAGCCGCTACAGTCAAAGCTGCGACGTTGGTGTCCGGCAGTTACCTTCGCTGCAAAAACCTCATTCGATTTCTAAGCCGGTTTCCTCGGGGTTAAGCAAAGCTGAAATCGTAATCTGACCAAGAAATGCTCTTGGACCCGATTGTTTCTCATTTGTTTTGTTTCTTCTTCTGCATCGGAAAACCAAATCTTCTTCGGACAACGGGGTTGGCTTTCCGTGGCAAAAGCCCCGGCGTCGGTGTTGCTGCGGCGCTGGGCCTTTAAGGACTGTCTCCGCCTCCTTTCTTTTCTTTTTTTGCGAATGTTGTAGGAACGAAGCAGACACGGGGACGCGCAAGTAGGTATCGCGCCGGAGAGAGGAAGAGGGAGCGGGAGATTCCCGGTAGGGGCCCCAGGTTGTTCTCCGACCCGATCCAGCTCACTCGGGGGAGGAGGCGGGGAGATCCTTGGCAAGGGTGCTGGGAAAGGCGAGCTCTGAAGTCGAGAGGAGCAAGGCCTTGGAAGCCTGGTGAGCTGGTGGTTTTCAGCCCCAAACCTTTCGGGCGGCGGAGATTGGTTCTTCAGCCAGGCGTGCAGCCGAGTCGAGGAGGTCCTTGAGATGAAGTTCGGCTTGCATTCTTGCATTTTCGGGGTTTTTGTTTTTTTTTGTTTTTTTCTTTTCAGTGCCGGCTGTTAGGATAGGATAGAAAGCCTCTTGGTGTCTCAATAGACACCCTCCTGGGTAAACTCCAGAACTTGTCTTTCAGCTCTAGCTCGTTCCTCGGGTTGTATGAAGTGATCAGGATACGTGTATACCTGTACTGGATGCCCCTGGTGATGGCCCAGTGGCGCCGAGGGAACTGTAGCCCACCGGGGAGCATCAGGGTTCAGCAGAGGAGAAGGTAGCTTAGATTTTGCCGCTGATTTGAACCTATGCTGGAAAGGCTTTCTGGGTTAATATGGCTGAGTGGGGTGTGTTTGTTATAATCTTTTAATTCGTTTGTGGACATGTACCTAAAATGTAGTTTGGAGTGGCTTGTAATTGTAGAATTGCAAGCCAAGAGCTATGCCACATGCGAAACCAAACGCTGATCACCATACTTTGCCCTTAGCATGTTGTATGAACACAGGCATTGTGCTCTGACAGCCATAGCCCGGGTTTGCTGGTTTATATAAACCCCAGTGAACAGTAATAATGTCAGCGTTAAGTGGTGCTTGAGCACCAGGCTAACAATAATGGTTGGGTCTGAGCTCCAGCACTTGTGCTTCCTGGGTGGGAGGAGCTGGGATGAGGGCTTGGATTAATCAGCCTGACATTGTGATTCGTCTTGTGCTAGCCATAGATCAGACATCTGCTCCCTGATCTAACCCCTGATATGGCATGGTAATAAACCATAGTTCATTGATTGTCACTTTGGACAATCATAATGGTTGGTCAGCTGATACTTTCTGGATTTTGTAAGCACATACAGAAAGTAAGTAAATAGATGGTTAGATCTGGATATGACTTAGATAGGTTTTGGGGATGATGCTCCAAAATTCATTACTACTAGCAGGGTAATTGACAACTCTGTTCCATCTACTGCAACAATTGCACTCCATGATCCTTTTCGAAGTTGCCCAACCAGGTAATCTAATCATGCAGACAATTCTGTATATACTGTAAATAATATAATCTGTGCAACTGTATTCTTTGACAGGTGAGGGTTGTGTGGGTGTCACATTCTCCACCACCTACCATGGCAATGAGGGAGTTAGTGGAGCCAGAATGTGGGGGCTCTAACCCTCTGATGAAGCTGGCTAGCCACTTCACTCAGGACAAAGGTCTGCAACAAGAAGGACTCCAGGGCTCCCTAGCATGGCCTCCCACTGGTCCAGTAGCAGATGTGGTAAGTTTAACACACTTAACTTGTTTCGAGTGCTATTGTTCTGTGTTGCAATAGGTATAAAGCTGATTTAAGGGGCCTGAAACTCATTCAATTTCTGGAGATGGTACAAAGCATTCAGTACGTTGATTCACGTCCCATTTCTGGACTTTCTGCTAATCATGTTGATGCCAAACATCCCTCTTGTTTGTTGTCTCTATTGCTTTGCATTTTCCTCAGTTTTGACCAGAATATTTTTTCCTGTTGCATCTATTTTTTATTTCATCAAAAAGTATGAATTTCATCTTTGTTTGATCCAGGATTTATAGATGGCTCTTACAGTTCACTATACCTTTAGATACTGTCTCTAGATCCATAGGTTGAAGATACATTTTTAAAAATTTCATTCTTTGTCACAGCCATAATATAATGCCATTTCATTAGGAATTTTAAATATAAAATGTTTTTATGTTTGAGTTTATAATTGCACTAAACTAACTTGTGGAGTTTAGCACAGTGAGTTAACTCAGCCATTGTGGCTTATTCAACAAATTTTCATTAAAATAATGTGATTTAATACAGTATATAAATTAAGCTATGAATCAAATTGTGGAATAGTGTGACTTGGAATGGTTTTAGGTTTCTTATAGGGTAATTATTACTACATCTTAGGGCCAGTAGACTTTTCAAAAAAAATTTCCTCCCACAGTGACAGTTTCAAGAGCTGATTAAAAGTTGATCTGGAAAATTCCTGTTTCAGATCTCATATTTGCCACAGATATGTTATGTAAACATTATTATTCAGGCTAAGATAGTGCATGGATAGAACTGAAAAATGATAATAAGTAGTGCCAATAACCTGAATCTCCCACATTTAGTCCTGTGGGGATCCTTCCTTGAGGGCGTATGGAGAGATTGGAACCACAGTTATATCTTTTTTCCCCATGTACAGTTCCATCTGGTTTAAAATTCACCATTCCCATTGTCTAAAGAGTTGTACAAACCCAAAGTGAGATGGAACCTCAGAGGGAAGAGGAAGCTCAAACAATTACCAGATCTCTTCTGTTTTCTAGGTGCCCAAACCTCTTGGAAGAGCCACTGAAGATGATGTAAGCCTTCCTATATGTCTTGTTTCTATCATTCTTGCTATCCCTGACTTGTTCTATGACTTTATTTCCAACCTCTAACATACATTGCCCATGCAAATTCCTGCATCATTTTCTCTGACAGCTGGTGGCAGAGTTCCTTCAAGAGCAGAATGGCCCCATGCTCTCCCGTGGCCCACAAACATTCAAGATGGATGATCTGTTGGCTGAGATGCAGGAAATTGAGCAATCTAATTTCCGACAGGCCCCACAGAGAGGTAAGTGTGAACAGGGAAGAGCCAAACACCTTCTGGGCAAAGGAGAACAGAACAGGTCTTTTGTTTCTAAAAAGAAATGGAGAGTGCTGTAAATTATGGAAAAAAGGAGCCTGGTAAGTGGTCTCATCTGTATGGATTGGTGTGAGAGTGTGTGTGACAGCTGAATTTTAAAGCTTTGCCTTACAGTGTATGTGTTGGGACATTGATTGGGACTCATTCTTGTTCCTTAGCTCCAGGGGTGGCAGCGCTGGCTCTCTCAGAGAACTGGGCACAGGACTTCCTTGCTGCATCTGATAATGCAGTTGAGGTTTCTGCAGATTATGATGATGCCGATTGGTCCCAGGAGTTCATTGCTGAGGTTACTGGTAAGACTGCTGTTGGGAAGATGTGGGCATCTCTATTACATCTAATGGAGCAGAGGAAAAAAACAAAGCCCATGTAAACTGAGTGAGTGCAGGATTGGCAGTATAGAGGATCTTTCCTGCATAGTATTAAATATTTCCTATGCAAATTCTTGTTTCTTTTTGTCAGTCTTTTTTCTTCTGTCTTGCCTTCTGAAAACTAAGTCTGTAAGCCTGGAAAAGTATGTTTCCTTAGAAAACATATGTTCTAGAAAAATATGTTTTGAGAGGTCAGTATAGCATAGTAACAAAGGGATTCAGGGTTAATTCCACTCTCAGTCATAGGGTAAAAGGGAGATCCCCCTGTAAACTACTTTGCATTAGAGGAAAAAAATAGGATATAAATCTATTAATAAACTCTGGATTGCAATTAAAATAACAGCCGTGCCACCTGAATGCATGTTTATTGTAGCATAGGATTTGTTCAACTAGAGTTTCCTTGAATACATAAATGGCATTCTGAATAGACAAGTAATTTTTCAACAGGCCTCAAAGATGCAGTTGTACTGCCTCTTAGAGAAGGAAGATTGTGTGATAAAAGTTTCTTGGAATTTTGTCCTGTTTTATAGTTATTTGCATAGTTAGATGTTTTATCTAGAGTCTTAACTACATCCAAATTATGTTGCAAGTCACTTTATTTTTCCTTTGCTTTGTTAGACAAGGCAGAATTGCTACTGGGGCTCTGTGCTTTCCTGATTGTCTTCAGCTGGGCTTTCGAAATCATTTTCCCAATCCCAGTTGCATTTCTCTGAACTTTTTCCAAATTAAAATGGGTGATCGTGACTTAAGATAACAGTGTTCCAGCTGGAACACTGACATAACTTTATGTAATAGCTCATATTTTTGGGTATTAGCTAGGGTATTAGGATAATTGAAGCTGAGTTTGAGTAGGATAGTAGGTATTTATGTGCAATGGTGCTTGATAATGCTTGTTGCCTCTCAATGCCTCTTCTTCCTTTTCCCAGGCTGTCCAGTTAACTTACTTTTATCCTATTTCTACATAGATCCATTATCCGTATCTCCTGCCAAATGGGCAGAAGAGTATTTGGAGCAGTCAGAGGAGAAGCTGTGGTTGGGTGAACCAGAAGATCAGACCTCAGCTGATAAGTGGTAAGTAGTATCTCTCTGGTTTCTTCCTCTAATTACATGTGAACCCATTGGACGGACTCTCATTGACATGCTTGGTAAAGCTTTCCAAGTTCAACATTGACAGGTCCATTCTTACCATCAAGTAGCGTGAAAACCCAGCAGCAACAGGAATGCTGGGATCAAATGGTCCTCAATCTAGTGGATTTTTAATCGTGGGACAGAATTTCAGGATTTATGAAAGAGATTCTAAACTACGGAGGACCTTCCAAGTTTACTGAGTTGTTGTCCCATATTACCCCTGTCCCATTGGAAAGAAGCCCTCAACTTACAACAGTTCATTTAGTGACCCTTCAAAGTTACAACAGTATTGAAAAATGTGTCTTACGGCCATTTTTCAAAGTTAACAACTTTTCCAGCATCCCCAGGATCATTTGATCAAAATTCAGTTGCTTGGCAACTGCTTCATACTTGTAGTGTCCCAGGGTCATGTGATCACCTTTTTGTGACCTTCTGACAAGCAAAGTCAATGGGGAAGCCAGATTCACTTAACAACCGGGCTATTAACTTACCAACTACAGTGAATTCACTTAATAACTATGTCAAGAAAGGTTGAAAAATGGGGCAAAAATTTCCTTAACAGATGTCTCATTTAACAACAGAAATTTTAGGTTGAGTTGTCATAAAACGAGGGCTACCTCTACAGCATTCTCTTAAGCACGTTGGGTTTCCATTGCGAACTGCCTGTCTGTCCAGGCTGTATATTGTCTCTTTCTTGATAAATGTATAAAAGATTTTGAAGGTGGATTAGATTCAGCAATTATGAAGAGTTGAAAGCCACTCCTGAAGACAAAAAAGTGAACTCCATGAATGTGATATATGTTCAAGATGGAGTTATAATACATATAAAATTGAACATACCTTCCTTATCTCTTGCATTCCTCTTAAATAGTGAATTAGCAAGGAAGCTGCTTGCTTAAACTCTTGATGGCTTGCTCCCACCTTCCGTGAAGAAACGAGAATTAGAAGCTGATGTCAAAGACAATTTGATAAAAGTATCCAATAGGAGCAGCTTTCAGACAATCAATGGATATACTATTCCAGGGACCTAGATATTCATATCTAGATTCTAGACAATTGTTTCCAAAATGTGCATCATGGTATTTGTGGTGCTGAATTTGAAATACTAAATGAGGTTATCGAAGGATTTGAGGTAAGATCAAATTCAGTTTATATTTCAACTCTGCTCAGATTCAGGTTTGACTATTCATTCAGTGACTGAGATCAATAGATGAGATGGAATTATATCAAGTGACTTCAGCCAAATAAATGGCAGTGTTAATGTAGGAAATTCATCTCAATCGAGATAATTGTTGCATCTCCCTTGAAGGACCTTGCAGACAATTCAAGGAAGCATTAAATCCAGCCTTATCTTTTTTTTTTTTTTTAGAGAGAATAGCGGGTGCGCATGCCGATTGTGCAGGATGCAGCAAGCTTCACGATCCTCTCACGGTCCTCTGGCGATGCTGCATGGTGGTGTGAAGTACCTGGAACCTGTTTGGCCAGGATGCCAAAGGCGTTCTCCATCCCCCACCCGCTTTGCCCTGGACAGCCTGTAGTTGAAGATCCTCTTCTTCACGGGTGAGGCATCTGGAAGTGTAGGGCTTCATGAGGTAGTTCTGAGGGAGAAGTGTCATCCCCCCACGATGAAGTACGGGCACATCTGCATGTCATGGCAGGGGGTCTGGATCTGGGAAGCCCATGATGAGCGTTGCGTTCCAGCCCATCCTTGAGGTTGACTGGCATTGTATACCTGCGGCATCTGAAGCTGAACCCTTGCTGAAGCATCGATGCTACATGAACTTGTAGTCACGCATCGACCATTGGCGAAGAGGATATTGCGAAGAAGCCCTTGTAGTGAAATAAGTGGACCCTGACTATGGTGGAGCTTTGCAGGCCACGTGCTTGCCCATCTATGGTTCCAACGGTATGGGGAACCACATTCTTATCACCACTGCTCTGCACTTTTTTCCAATCCTTCTTCAGTGGAGGGGCAACTGGAGGACTCTATAGGTATTTCTTCGATGAGCCTGCACCACTTCTCTGACCCCAATGCTGATGGTGTTGTTGGCACCCTCCAGCCGTACTGCATCGCTCCTGTATCGTGGCTCCCTGAAGGCCACGGGGCGCAGAGTCAGTGCCACCTTGAGCCCAGGGTCCAGGCTGGGCCGGAAGTTGGTGCTCTTGTTGGTCCAACCTGGGTGTCAGCCGCTCCACAACTTCAATCAACCATGGCTGGAGGCATCCCTCATGAAGTTCTGGAATGCACGAGGGTCTTCGTTCCTCAGCTCCACCATCAGCATTTGTTGTACACTTCCATACTCTGCTCTCTCCCCGATCCATCTTCGGACCCAGACCACTTCTGGCCGCCTCCTTTTGTTCCCGTAGAACAGTTGAAAAGAAGCCTGTAGATGGCTATCGCATGTTGCAGAACGATGTGGCTACCCAAAAGGACTGTGTTACGATCCATGGTGGGACATGACTCGGATGCTGTGCGAAGAGCGCAAGAGCCAATGAAGGCTGCCGAGCGTCTGCACAGCAGGGCTGCTGGTCCTGAAAGTGAGATCCAGGTGAGTTGCCCCTTTTTATAGGCCAATTATAGGTTTCCCCTTTGTCCTTTTGCATCCTATAGGCATCCTGCTAGACATCCTTAATACCGAGATAGGTCCCTCTGTGAACTTTTTTTTCCATTTTTAAAATGCTTTCTTTGCGCAGCTGCATCCGTTTCCATCCTTTCTCCCGACCGTGCTAACTAACACTGCCGCGTACCTTCCGCTGTCGTTCTGCTTCCTCCTGTGTCCGCTTTCTGCTGGAGCGGATTTGAGTTGCGCGGATGCTAGCGGACCGCGTAACGGATGGATGACGGATGTAGAAGGATGTTCCCCGTATGCGTTTGCGATGCAGAACGGACGCGTGACTAACATTTTCCGCTCAAAAAGTTTTGAGCACTCAAAAATTTTTTGAGCGGATGGAACCTCAGTCAAGGATGCTGGACCGGATAGAGGGATGAAAAACGGAGGCAGTGAAGTACCAGAAAGAATGCATCGCGTAAACAACGGATGCAAATGTTTCTCTGCCATTTTACATCCTCTTTCGATCCGTTGGTGCAGTGTGAACATGGGCTAAAATAAAAAGTTGAATGGATAAAATTAAAAGTTATAAAATGTCATACCCCAATTAGTAACCTTACAGGAGAAAATTTGTTCGCATGCAGAAAGATAAATGAATTGAAACAGGACAAGAGAAAGTAAAATATAATGATTTGATTTGAGATGCGATGAGGATAAATCAAAATAAAATTGGAAAATTAAAAGAGGGAAAACATGTAGAAAATGTAACAACAGTAATAAGATATGGAACAGAACACAAAAATCGAGCATGAAGAGTTGAGTTTGGTGTCTGTATTGAAGAATGTAACACCGGGACCATGCTATATTTTAAAAATAAGATGTTTATTTGTATTAATTTTGGGGGTGATGGTGGTGAAAACCCAAAATAAAACTTTCCAA
>BHFT01068704.1:0-14826 GCA_004320025.1 Laticauda laticaudata
GCAGAAGCACCACCACCAGGAGCAGCCTCAGCAGAGTAAGCACGAGCAGAAGCACCACCGCCAGAAAGCAGCAAGCATCAGCTCCTCCAGAAGCAGAAGCAGCAGAAGCCCCAGCAGAAGCCCCAGCAGAAGCAGAGTCAGGGACAGGGGGTGGGAGGGTGGCCCTGTCCCTCTTGCAGGGATGGCATCAGGTTGCTGAGGCTTTCTCTTCTTCCCCATGGTTGGGGTTCCTGGCTGCAGGGAGGCTGGCAGGGAGGCTTGCAGGGAGGCTGGCAGGCCACCAAGGCTGGCAGGAAGGCTAGCACCAAGGCTGTCAGGAGTCTGGCAGGCAGCCAGGCACCAAGGCTGGCAGGCAGGCTGGCAGGGAGTCTGGCCAGGAGGCTGGGAGGCAGGCTGGCAGCAAGGCTGGCAGCAAGGCTTGCAGCAAGGCTTGCAGGTAGGCATGCAAGGAGGGCAGGGCAGGCAAGGCAGTCAATGTGTCCGGCAACAGGTCTTTCCTCTGAATGGTGACCTGCTTCTGAGCTGCTTCCCTTTATACCCGCGGGGCTTACGCAATGCATCCCCCCCACATGCGCAATTAACGCTCGGCATCCATTAGCTTCCGCTGTGCATCCCTAGGCTTCTGCTCTGTATCGCTTTATCCGCTGTGCATCCGCTTCATCCGTTCCGCGTCTGCTTTGCTGAGGTCCCCCAGAAGCCTTGCGGATGTGCACATCCACTCTCATCCGCTTCCATCCGCTGGACTTCCATTCCGCATCGCTTTCATCCGCTCTGCGTCCTCCCTGCATCCGTTCCTTTCCGTGTTATCCGCTCTGGTTATGCAAATTTTTTGCCCCTTTTGAGAGCGGATAACAACGGATGGAACATTTTTCTTGTCCGCTGTGTCCTTTTTACTAATGTTTTGCATCCGTTGGGCAGTGTGACAGGGCCTTAAGGTATAGGGTACATTTATATAAATTTGAAATAAGAGTTTTGGAATTAATTATAAAGAATCCGTCCCATGAGCAAATGTTTTTGTTTTATTTTTCTTTAAAAAAAACAGACTAAGATAAGATTTTAAAAAATCTTACACTGGAAATATTGAAGGATGTTTTTGAAAAATAGATTAAGAAATTCATAGTTATCATGTCTTCCTCTATAGTTTTACTCAGGGGTGGGCTTCAAAATTTTTAGCAATGAGTTCTCTGCCTGGTGGGCGTGACCATGGTGGGCATGGCCTAGTCAGCCTCCTGAACCACAGTGGGGGAAGGCAGTTTTGCACTTCCTGGACTCTGGAGGCTTTCCTCAAGTCTCCGGGAGGATGAAGATTGCCTCTCCAGGCTCCGGGGACTCTCTGGAAGCCAGAAGCAGGCCCATTTCTAGCCTTCCTGAACTTCAAGGAGGCCCATTTTTTGCCCTCCCCAAGCCTCAACATGCACTCTGCACCTATCTGTATCCAAAAACAGGCCACATAGGGACTCCTGGGAGGGAAGGGGTGGGGTGGGATGGGCAGGACCAGCCAGGAGTGGGATTTGGGGGTTCTCCGAACTGTGCAGTATCTTAGTTAGAGGGTCTCCCGAACCCCTGCAAACCCCCAGCAGCACATCCCTAATTTTACTTGACATGACAGAGCCTGAGTTGAAAGTGGATTTGCAAATGGAATGCTATAAGAATGACATGGACAAAAATGTTGCAATGGATGGACATACAAAAAACAAAACAAAAACCAGCTGATATCTCAATAATTAAAAAGGATATATTAACAACAAACCAAGAGGGAGACTTGGATTGTTTTTCTATATTGGATTTACAAAGAAGCTTGTTAAAATTTTGAAGAATATTATGAAAAAGGACAAAGAATCAATGAAAATAAATCAAATTATATGACATTATTGGAATGGCCTAAAAGATAATTAGAATGTAATATCAAGTTGATTTTGTTTGATCAGGGTTAAAATAGTATGTTGTTATTTCTGATAACTTAATGGAATTTTGCAGACACCAGGATTGAAATTACAATGCTTTATGGATTAAGAGGAGGTGAAAAGTTACCATAATTATTTGTACTTATTCTTTTCAATATTTTTATTTTCTATTCTTTTTTCTTTTTATTCTTTATGTGTTTCCAAGTTTTCTCCCTTTGCTGCTTTTACCATTCCTTCACATTTTTAATCTTTTAGTTTGTATTAGTTTTTAACAATTGCAATTATAATCTTTAATAAAATTACTTGAAAAAAGATTAATAGTCCACCAGTGTTTTTTACATTTTCATTTATGTGCCCATTAGAGATTTCTTAACAATCCTAACCTGACTATAATAAGAGGAAAAGAAAAGAAATTAGCAAATGCATACTGCATGGAAAGATCTATTTTTCTAGAAATAAAAAAAAATAGTTGAATTAGTCTTGGGACAATTTCTATGATAGATAATGCACTGTTTATGAATTTAGTAATGTTCCCAGTGGTTGCTTTGGACATCAGTATTTGCAGAAGATATTTACAATACTCATGGTAATAGAATTATAGGTTCATTTATATTATGTCTATTTTAAGACTATGAGAGCTCAGAAATAATGCGTAGCTCATCAGGGTTTAGTTGAAATTTGAGCAGCAACATCAAGTTAAAAAAAAGTTGTGTGAGAATGTTCAAGAATAAATTGGACAAATTTTGGAAATGTCATCAGATATCTGGTTCATATTACCATATGAACATGCTCGGATGCAAAAAGATGTTGGACTATAATCCACACATGGTTGGAAAAAATGATAAAACAACACATAGACTTTAAACCTGAGATATTCTTATTGGGNATAGAATACAATATAAAATATATAATAACCATTGAAGGAATGTATAAGATTAAATTATAATGAAATTTAGAATATCTCATATAGAATGATGGAAAAATAGTTTAGTCAAATGAATGATTAATTGATATTACATAAGCACATGTTAGATTGATAAGGTGAGGATTTATACAACTTGTGAGCAATGGTTAAAAAAAAGGATAGCACAAAAGATTGTAACCAACTGACACACTGTATGTATATAATTGAAAGATGGTTTTATGTTTTTATGTTTTGTTTGTAAGTTTGTTCTAAAAAATAAAAACTTTATAAAAAAAACTTGTGCGAATGAAAGAAATGTGTGCATGAAATTAGCTCTGCCGATTATAGTGATTGCTTTTCATGCTGACCAGAAAAGCAGCAACTATAGGGGAGAAGGTATTTCAGATCAATTATGATAGGAAAAAAACTGATAATATTAGAATCAAATATTATACAAACTATGTCAGCATTATTTGTCCAATCTCTGTAAGAAAAGTCAGTTGTGGAGGAAAAAATGTTGCTCTATCTAGCAAGGTACAAGGTAAAATCCACAAGAAAATACTTAGTCAGGGAATCTAAGTAACAAGTGATTGAAAGCTTCAAGCAAGCTTTCCTGTTCTGATAACATCTGGATATATTGATTACCACTCCAGCAGCTACTCCTCAAGGATGATGGGAATAGTAAACCAAACCCAAATAGTGCATTATTTTTCTATTTTGTTGATAAGCCACTACCTGAAAACAAAGTTTGCTGCTGATTAGGCAATCTGGTATGAATTCAGGGGTTGTTCAGAAATAAACTGGATTGGGTTAAATGTGATTCAACCAAGTTCAGAGAGATGGAGATATTGATTTTTTAAAAATAAAACTTAGTGTAGTCAAATTCATTATCTGATTTTTAAAAAATGTTAATGATGTAATGAATGAATAGGAAAGAATGGGAAGGGAAAGGGGACATGAAGAGGAACTTTTAAAAGATGTTTCTCTCCTTTCAAAGTTTTATCCCAGAGTTATGTCAGAAAGCTGCTGGAATTGATATTTGATTGATGTGAGGAAAAGGAAAGTCCTCCACAATAAACTGTTTTAATTTAGCAACTGTCAAGTACTCCAAGGAACAAAATCTGAAAAATAGGAGGTTATTGGACAAGGATTTCAAGTGCAGTTTCTCAGACCAGCACACATCCAGAAGGTCTTTACCATGTTAAAGTGAAAGTTTAATTCCTTCCTTCCTTCCTTCCTTCTTTCCTTCCTTCCTTCCTTCTGACATATGGCTACCTATCACATACAGCAATTCTGGTGGTTCACAACAATCCATTAAACGTAATTTAAAACTTACAAACTATTCTTGCTATCATTTACCCAGCGATCATTTAAAATTATGATGGCATTGAATGAAGGACTAACAGTTGTTGCAGACCCCCTGCAGTCACATGATTGTGATCTGGGGTTTTGGTAATCGGTTCACACTTGCAGCAATTTGCCAAGTGTTCTGCAGTGATGTGATCACCATACACAATCTTTTCTGCTAGCTTCTGCTAGATAAGTTTTCCTTATCCACCACTGCCCAGGTGCCTTCATTTTTCCCAAATTCCCCAAGTATTTCTTTGCCTGATTTCCAGCTCCATCGTGTTTCTCGCCATCGTGTGCAGGGAAACGAAAGTTTGTGTGGGGCTAAAAAAATAGTTCAATCAATTAATTCCAACCGTTGGCAGAAAATTATCGTGTGAAATTGGAATTGATTGAACTTTTTTTAGACCCACACAAACTTTCATTTCCCTGCACACAATGGCGAGAAACATGACAGAGCTGGAAATCAAGTAGGCAAAAAAATACTTGGGAGAAGTGAGGGCATCTAGGTGGTGGTGGGTGGGGAAAGCTCCATGGATTCATTAACATAAATACTTTATATATGAACTATTTAAAGATAACTCTTTTTAGCCTATTGTCCTAAACAAATATTTTTAAAAATCAATTTGGAACTAAAACATTGCTAGAGAAGCCTAGCCATATCAGTTAAGCAGGATGAAGTCTTGGTTGTGGAACAATAATTGTTTCTGTGTTCTGGCAGATTATTCATGGATTTGTCCTCTCTCCTCCCATCTGCCCTCCTTACTAATGGTTTGGTAAATGCTACAGGGGAAGAGTTAATTAATGTATCATTTTATTTGGTGAAATACTCAGTCATATACCTAGGAGTGCAAAAACCTCACCTCTAGTTATTTTATTTATCTGTGTCCTTCAAAATGTGACCTTCTATATATGATTTATTTTTAAAAATACTTGTTAGAATTATGAATAAACTACAAGGATTTACTTTTGTAAGTAGTATAAGATAAAAATCATTTTTATTCTTAGAAATAGCAGTCAGACTCCGAGTCCTGCTAAAGGTATACTTTGTACATGTATTTATCTTTGCCATAGTTAGTGTAATGCTATCACATGATGTTCATATCACTAGTAATCAGAATAAACAGTTGTAATCTTGAACAATAATTGTGAGAATTAGCCAGTTCCCAAACTTGATAAAATAGTATTTGTCCTCTGGTTCAAGCCTTACATTCTAACCTTGGCTGCATCAGCTGCAACCAGAATCCAACAGTGGTGGGGCAGTTTTCCCTTCCTTTCCTGCAAAGGTCCATATAGGCATGGCTTTGGGGAGATGATGAAATCAAGAGACTTAGGCCAAATGGTCCAATTTTCAAAATGCTGTTATATATAGGAAAGATTGCAAAAGAGCTTTAATGGACAGATTTAGAAGAGCAAGAAACAGTTGAAAAAGTTTGCTACTGACAACTGCTGGTGACATTAGATTTGAAAATGGAGCTATGGAAATGCCGATAACCACTGGACTAAGTACTGCCCATCTCTGAAATAACTGAAAATTATATATTATTTACATTACACAAATTAATAATTTAAGGAAAAAACATATTCAATCAATATATTTACTATATTTATGACTAATGAAATTAGTTATGCAAGGCACTTTTTAATCTAAGGTTCTTGAAAAGAAAGCACTTTCCAATTTTTGCCTACTTTCTGATCATACCTTATACAAAAGGCATTTTGGAATATCTTCAATATAACCAACATTAGAAACATAAAATTTTAATCTCCTGATAAATATTTTTTAGCATTATATTTTAGAGAGCAGCAAAACTACCGTATACATTGTTATTAGTACAAAATCTCACTATGGAACTGGATTTTTAAAAATGGAACAAGTTATTAAGCATCTAGTAGCTTCTTTAGGTTGATTTAAATGCTTTAATGTGGAGAGGAATACATTATGAGTCCTTGTAGCTGTGCAAAACTTTCAATTTAGCCACTTTAAGATGAATTACCCCTTATTCATCCTCAAAACAAGTGTTCAGAACTCATTGGAAGTGGTTTTCTGTCCTGACTGGTCAGAAAAATGCTCTCATTCTGACTTGAAATGCTGTTTTGATGTCCCAACAATACAAGTACATTGTGGGATCAAAGTAATGTTTGGAATTGTTAAAAATTGCACTATTTTGTGCATATTTCTCTACTGCTGTTACAGAATGCCTTTTCCGTGCACTCTGTGGACTTCTACAATAAAACAACACATGTTATGTTTCTGCAGTGTAGCAACCCATACCTGGTCCTGATGCTGCTTTTTAAGGAATCTTCATGATTTCACAATTTAAAGAAGAATCCATTATCAATGTTCTGTTAGATTTATTATTTATGAAAGGTTTACTCTGTCAGAATAAATGCTATAAAATAAGCTTACAGGAATGGTTAAGGGAAAAAGAAGAGAAAACAGAAAAAGGTGGGTTTTTTTAAAAAAAATGCTTTGGTTCTTGGTTGTATCCCTTCTTGAGGATTAAGGCAACCTTCAGTTTGGGTTTAAGCTCTTTGGCACCAGAAAATCTTCATTAAGTTTTCATGTTTCATTAAGAAATCAAACAATACTAATTATTCTCTATTTTGAGTCCTTAAAATAAAAGTGGAGTCTTTTAAATTTCCCATTATATTACTACACATCCTATTATTGAAAGGTTTTTCGGCAAGCTGTCTAATAAGATTTATATATAAAAGATTATTCATGACTCATCTTTAAGTCATGATCTGTGATCTTCTTTAGAAGCAAGAAATCATCAGAATCATGAGCATCAATCATCATTCTCATTATCATTATCATCAAGTAATACTAATCAATAAAAATAATAATCCACAAACATTAATCAATAATAGTTACATCAGAATAGTTCCTACCATTCCACCAATTGAGTGGCTCCAATGAACCAGTCAACACTTGACAAAGAAGAAGCATGCCGTTTTGGGCCTAACTACTGGACAATTTAAAGAAATGAAACAATAAAGCAGCCTGGATAAAGGAGGTGGCAAAGGAGAAAAAGGAAGCAGAAATGAAGGGATATGTAATAACAGCAAAAATGGTGGAGAAAGACAGATCCAGAATTAATTAAGGTGAAGATGAACTACATGAGTTTTGGTTGAAACATCTGACTGGTCTACATTTACTTGTTTTCAACTAGTTTAATAACATATTGCAAGGTGATGAAATTGAAGATTGGTTAACATTTGGTAAAACTTTCCTGATAAAGAAAGACCCAACAAAAGGGCCAGCACCAGGAAATACCACTGAAGTGTTGCATGCAAAGTTTGGAGTCTCTCTCTGCCACTAGAAATATAAAAAGAATGGATTATGCCATTGATTTGTTGCGGGAAATGCTACAATTCCAGCATCCAGATCTCTGTAGTCGTATATGTTGGTTAACTCCAATTTAATTTTCACTGAAAAACTCTCAGGTTTAGTAGTTGCAGGGATTGGAGGGGGAGGAACTTTAAAAATCGGGCTTAGATTTTGAATACCTCCTGCACCATTTCACAGGGCCTTTAGTTTGCCATTACAAATCTCATCTAAGGAAAACACTGTCACATTTTTATGCCTAAAAGGCAGCATGTGGTAGCAGTTCCCACAGGTGATAAAAAAAGGAAGCATAACGTAAATGACAACAAGAATAAGACTAAAAACAAGCCTAGAAATTATAGAATGAAACAATAAAACTGAACAAAATGATTGCCACAGAAGCTTACCATTCTATTCAGGAAGTGGGAGGAAGAAGCAAACTCATTCAAAAGTGAATTATCATGGTTTTGCAAGCAGTGGCATTTTTCAATGTGATACCATGACAGTGCAGAGCCTGTTGTACACTTTTTAGTGTTGAGAGGACAGACGGATAAAGCCAAGCAACAAATCTTCCCTTGTCTTTCAGACAAGAATGTAAATGGGGCTCTATGGTGTAATTGTAGAACTTTCTCCACTGCTGTCACGAGTAGGGTGACCATATGTTCTTTGGAAAAAGAAAAGGGAAACTTGAAAAAGGGGCAAATCTGACAGTTTCCTAAGAATAAAAAAAAATGTTTAGAATTTAAAAAGGAAAACTCAAGAACAAAACCAAGAACAAAACTTTACAAAAACATATAGTGTAATAAAAATATCTCAAATTAATTTAGGTCCATTTATTTCAAATATTTCATTTCCATATTTTTCACATGAATGTGACTGTGCATTAGGTAGTACTATTTGCACAGTAAAAGTTAAATGACTGCTATCACTAAATTTGTAAACTAAATCTAAAGAGCACTTTTCTTAAATGAAGGAGCTTTGCAGGGCCAATACAAAAACATACCAATATGAGGCTGAGATTTTTGCCTCTGTGGACAAAGGACTACTGAAACCACATCTTATGTCCTGTTATACTGATATCTTCTGTATCAGTGGTTCCCAGCTCTCTGGACTTGCAGAAATGGCAGTGGTGGTGGTGGTGTGTGTGTGTGTGTGTATGTGTGTTAGGGATGGTTTCTCATGCAGGCATGCCACTTGTGCAAATGGATCTCCCTGCCCTCACTCGCCACTTGAGCGGCCCAGTTGCTAATGAGCTGTGGCCCAATAGTGCTTCACGGGGAAGGGTTTGGGGACCCCTGTTCTATATGGACTCACTGACTCACTTTATAAAGAGAAATTGATCTCTTTTATATACAACTGCTGTTATCCACATCAGTATGAACTAGTTTCTTTGAATGTGGCCAAATTTTGTTATACAATATGCAAAATTAGGTAGATTCCAATTGCCCACTGACAATCCACTACTAACTGTAATATATTAGTTTGTTTTTTATTTTTTATTATTGTTTTTAATGTTTTTATTTGTAATGCTGGTCTGTGACCATAATAAAAATTAAATTGAATTGAAATGAAATAACGGGTTGTCCTTTATAATAAAGGATATATGGTCATTATAATAACGAGGGAGGATAATATTAATATTCATGTTATTACTTGGAAAGAAAAGCACTAGTAATATATAGGCTGATAAAAAAGAGTAAAAAATGTGCTTTAAAATTACTCAATCTTCATTTATGCATTCTGACCCTGAATATTTTTAAATGTTTTCATGCAAATAAAATTGATCAACAAATTTATTTTTGCTATGTCATTCATCACTGCAGTTAATTGCAGCAACTGGATTTTATTTTTTTATTACTGATGGTTCATGGTATTAAGAGAATTTGATCGATGCCACATTTTTCAGTATTTTAATGATATCTATCAATGAATGCCATGTAGCAGTTTGATAACATGAAGGTTTTGTAACAATATTTCATTAGTCTAGAATTTATATAAGATAAATACATCTTTTAATGGACATTTCAATGCCTTTGAAATATTTCTGTTTTAATTTTCACCATTGGTTATGTCTACATATATGCACACATATTATCAGCCAATGTGGGAGCAAGTCTTATGGTTTCTTTAGTAAGCTCTAGATTTTCTCCATCTCACAAACTGAAGTATGTTCTACTGATAATGTAGAATTGTGAGATATTAAGATATTCCAACTGTGAAACAACATTACAGAATCGTAATCAGAAATAAAACTACAAAGCCTCTGGCTTCCACTGTAACTAGTGATGAGTAACTCACTACATAATTGGCTTGGCTTGGCATAGCTTTCTTGGGGAGCTGGCAAAGAAAACTCAAGGTTTATTCAAGAGAAGAAAAACCTGGCTTATTTCTGCACAATGAGAAAACAGAAACCCTCTATAAGCATTGCCAGCAATAATGGAGAATCTTTTAGGTATGGAAAGTTAACATTCATAGCACCAGAGTCATTAAGAGAGAGAACAATCATAGAATAATACAGTTAGAAACAGTCATTGAGTTCAAGCCACTTGGTTCATTCAGAAATACAAATTGAAACATCCTAGACAAATGGCTGTCTAGCCTAACATCCAAGGAAAAGGAGCCTTTATGGTATTTCAATGCTTTATTGCTTGGACATTTTTTCCTTATCAGAATCAATACACTATTTACATCACTTAAATTTATTATTGCAAGACTTTCTCTGTAACTAGAGAAAGCAGTGTGTAGCATCCTTCTAGGTATTTGAAGAATGTATCAAACTCCATGCTCTCACTTTTTTCTTTAGGCTAAGCAAGTACAGCCTTTTCAGTCTCTCATGTTTGTTGCCCTTCTCAGAACCTGTCATAATGTCTCTGAATCCTCTTTAGAGTGCAGTACCCACAACTGGACACATTGCTAACTCAAATCAATGCAAAATGGAATGATTTGATTGCTTCCTGTGACTTGGCAATTATACTCTGTTTGATGCAGTTTAAAACTTATTTTCCCCAGCCACATCTCACTGCTGGTTCTTTTCTCCCACCCCACCCCCAAGTTTTTTATTTTATTCTACATATTCATTTCAATGCATGAACAGTGTGGCACCTGGATATCATACATTTTGGTGCAAATAAAAATAATAATATTAATCATATCTATTACATTTATTAAATCTATGCAATTCTAATGTTAATACACCTCTGTATTAAATTATAATCTTTCATTATTTAATTATTCAATGTTTCAATATATTATTCTAATGCAATCGCAATATTGTTTAAACATACATGATAATTCCATTATTCAATTTCTAATCTTCCCTCTAATTATTACTTTTATCTCATCATATAAAAATGTGTTTATTAATAATCCCTCTCTCTCTTATTTCTATCTCCATTTTAATTTTTAATCATGTCACCATTATATTTAAAAACATTTTCATTTTTAAATCTCTTAATGTATTTTCTCCTTGTTTTCTTTCATCGATCGTTGTTTTTATTATTGTCTCCTTCTTTTGTTTGCTGGTTCAACTGTTCTATTTTTTCCTCCATTCTTCCTGTTGGCTCCTCCCTTTCCTGGGCGTCTTGCTCTTTACTCATTATCCCTTGTGTTATATTTTCCAGTTTTTCCTCTATGACATGTGTCATTTTCTTGATCTCCTTGTGGTTTCTTATTATAACATCCTTTATACTTTGATACATTGATGCCATGCCTTCCAAAGTTCCACTCATTTCCCCCTGATGGAGCATCTCCTCTTCTTTTAATAGATCTCGCTCTTATCCAGTAGTCCATGAACCATATATTCAAGCCTAAAATTGCTCTTCAAAATCAGTACCCTTTAAGTAGTCCAGGATGTTATTCAAAATCTCTTTAATTTCCCTTTATAAATTCAATCATGTATCATAACATTCAGGGGCCACTTTAATTAGACATCTTCCTTGTTCTCACAATTAAATCTCCAATAGTTATAGGGTAGATGCATATAACTCAGTAAACATCTTCACCATCCTCCAGATAAGTATTGTTTATTCCATATCAAAAATCTTGCAGGCTTGTAACTATATTTTGTATATCCTTTAATCAGTAGGTGGTGCTCACAGCTTAAATTTCGATGTCATAACAAAACCAATCAGTTTCAATCTAATTTAATTTTGATTTGATTGATAAAAGCAGGGTTAACTTTTTAAATAAATAGTCCAGCATTTTAAAATGCCTTCCCAAAATAATGTCTTCCCAATTTAAAAATCCATTTTTTGTATTTTTAAAGGGATTTTTTGTATTTCTTCTCTTGATCTTTTCCTTCCAATCTAGTATTTTTTTCTCCACTCGCTGCTTTATCAAATAGTTCTTGAGTCAATAATTCTCTTGGATTTTTCTTTTTGGGGTTAAGTTTTGAGTAAAAGGAATCCTCTCACCCAGTTCCAGACACTGTTCCTAAATTCCACTCCAGCACCAGTTTTAGTTGTTCCTCAGCTGTCCCAACTTCATGACAGCCATCTTTAGGCTGCTTCTTCTCTATGTCATGGCTGAGAGGGGAAAAAAACCCTGGGTCAGGCAGGAGAGATATGACTCTCCATGACCTCACAAGGCCTATAGGGCAGCTTCAGCATCTTTCGGAGCCCACCAATGGGGAGAACTTGGCACTGGAGCGTGGAGCTGTGCCCTCCATGACCAATCCCATTACAACATCAGCCGGAAGTCTCCCACACTGCTGGTTCAGACTGAATTTAGAGTCCACTGCTATTCTTCCCCTCTCTGCAGTATAATTACAAAGCCATGTGTAGTCCCTTTTATACCATGAATATATTTTTCCCTAAATGAAGAATTTTGCATTTGTTTCTGTTAATTACCATTCTATTAGTTTCACACCATTTCTCTAATTTTAAGATAAGTTAGAATAATTTTCTAGGGAATCAATTATCCACCCAATATAATTTTTATCTGAAAATTTGAAAAGCATTCACTCTGTCTCTTCATCTGAATAATAAAATATTGAAAAGAACAGCCTTTGACTGATCTTTCTGGCATTTTATTTGATATCTCTCTTGACTCTGAAAATAATTATAGATGACTAAAATTTTAGTACAATTTTTAATCAACTATATATGTAAACTTACTTATCAATTATCCAGCCAACCATTAACTATCATTTTAATTAGCATGTCATGAGGGACTTTGCCAATTTAAATTTAGTTTGCTGAATTTAAGATATATCATGTCTATAGCATTCCCACAATCTGCTACAGATGAAAGAATGTGATAAGATTAATTTGGCTTTTATCCATGATGACTTTTAGTCCATTAGTCCATTTACACATCCATGTTTGACTTTCGGTAATTGCCACAGTGATCTGTAAATACTTTAAAAACACTCTTTAGGATCTGTTGGAGAGGCTGTAGTTCACCTTTAGCCACAGAACCTCATCACTCTTTCTCAATCCAACCTACCTCACTGGGCTATTATTGTGGGGAAAATTGGAAGAAGGAGCATTACACAGCCTCCTTGAACTCCTGAATGAACTCCTGAATGGAGGGAGGGAGGGAGGAAGAGATGGAGACAGAGAGAAAGGTGGAGAGAGAGATGGAGAGATGAAGAGAGAGAGTAGTCTCATTTTTCCACTTCCTGAAAGTAGAGGCAATATTTGTTCTCCAGTTATTTGGCACTTTACACATTCTTGTTCCACCAGACCATTACCTAATTATTTTGGTATCATGGGATGCAATTCATCTAACTGGATATTTTGAGGCCCAATCAATATAAGGGAGTATTCCCTGATCATGTTTCTATAAGTCTCAAAAAATGGATCCTGCTTCTTCAACCTACCCTTCAAAATTTCCCTATGCAGAATCTTTTTTTTAAATAAAAAAAAAATCAAGTAGCGGTTAAATAGCTTTGTCATTTCTTTATTACATGTTTTAATTTGCTTTACTCAGGTATATATTTTTCTCTGTAATTCATTTTGAACATATCTAAAGAAAACTTCACTAATATACTTCAGTAAGCATAGCTTATTTTGGGTTTTGTTTTCCTGAAACTAGTTGTATATTTCAGGACTACTATTTCTTGTTGTTTTGGTCCTCTTTCCATTTCTTTTATGGGTCCTTTTTTGTTTTCAGATCTTTAGTAACTGTTTTCTACAATGATATTTGCTTCCTCTGTGGCCGTCTATTTTTCTTTTTCCTTGAAATTGTTTGCAGTTCAGCTTTTAGGATCACCTTCTTCAGTAACTACCACCATTCTGTATCACTTTTTCCAGCCACAAGAGCCAAATTGCCATTGTTTTAAATTTATAAATATTTGGGTTTTGCATTCAGTTTTGATTTTGCTTCAACCATTCCATTGTCTGATATGGAACGCTCTACCAGTCCTTACAGCCTGAAAACCTCACAGCTTCAATCTTAAACTGTCTCCATTCTTAAGAGGTCCTTAAAGGCAACGTGCATAAGTGCACGTGCGTGCCTCCTGTCCCTGTCTTACTTTCCCCATTTATCTGTATTTACGTCCTTTGTTCATATTTATGTTCATACATATACTTGTTATCTTGTACATGTTTGACAAATAAATAACAAACAATAAATATAAATAAATATAATTGTCCTGTTACCAGTGGAGGTCAAATTCCGGAACCTGAATTCAGTAGCCCACTGGGCTTCTGAGAGAATGACTGAATTTTTCACTCCATATTTCTGAATGTTACATTTCCCAAATTATGATTATTACACTATGTGAAATTTTTAGCAATCCTCATTAGAAACCATTGAAATGCTAAGCTATTGGCATCAAATTTCAATCCTCAAGACTTATAAAAATCTATAACAGCTGAGCATAGTTACTGTTTTGAAAATCTTTCCACAGATTTTATTACCAATATTACTCTTTTTATTAGGCTATCTAGTTAAGAGATACACTATTTTATGCTGCACCTAAAATAATAGCTCAAATCATAATACAGATATTCAATCATATTTTTCCATAATAACTCTACAATTTATTTACTGTATTGATTTAAGCTCATACTGTTGATTTCTTTGTTTGCTTATTAAATGTGCACTTCATTATTTCTTACAAGCATACACATTAGAATAATGAACAAGCTGAATAATAATGATCATGGGAAAATAAAATAAAAATATCCAACCAGTATAAGCATATATTGTGTAGGGCAGAAAAAAATTAATATATAAGGATAAGAATACAAGTAAACTTTGCACAGAGGTATGGCATAATGGTTTGGTTTTTTTAATTTGAAAATTTTATTTGGGTTGTCACAAAAAACAAAATACAAATAAAACATCTTTTTTGAAAATAGCATGGTCCCAGGTTATCACTTCTTCAAACAGAC